>JAVCKV010031293.1:0-24374 GCA_032274145.1 Herpochondria borealis | reverse complement strand
GCAACTCAAGTGGCAACTTCATGCAGTTTATCGAATTCCAAAACAAACTCTATTTCTTTGCAAATGACGGAACACATGGCAACGAAATGTGGTCTTCTGATGGAACAGCAGCAGGAACCCAATTGCTGATAGACGCCTACCCTGGCAGCAATGGCGGAAGCACCAATAGCGACCGAAACATGGCAACATTCAACAACGAGCTGTATTTCGTAGCACGTGACTCTGCTCATGGCCACGAATTGTGGAAAACAGATGGCACTGAATCTGGAACTATACAAATAGATGCTTTACCAGAAGAACATTATTTTCCATCAGAAAATATTGTTTATTTTACAAATGATAATAGTCAAGTTTATAAAACCGATGGAACTGAAACAAACACTACAAAAATTCATGATGGCAATTCATATTTCGACCCACTAGGTTCTTTTAAAGATTACTTTTATTATATGGAAGTTTCTTCTGCTACTGAAATAGGGTTATTTAAAACAAATGGAGAAGAAACACTTTTACTAAAATCATTTCCTGGAGAAGAAAATGCTAGGTCTGGAATTTTTAATGATGAAAACGCAGTTTTTAAGTTTAATGAAAATAAATTTGTTACTCTAATAGAAACAAAAACTGACGGAGTAAAAGCATATATATCTGATGGAACAGTTGATGGAACAGTTGATGGAACTAAAACACTTCACGATGCAAGTAAAGGTGTATTATCTAAATCTCCTCTAGAGTTTCATAATCTAGATAATAATGTAACTCTTTATACCGATAAAAATAAAAGAGTTTGGGCAACTGATGGAACTCAAGAAGGTACTAAACTTATAAAAACACTTTCTGGGTCTAATTCAAGGAAAATCCATAGTATGACTACTTTTAATAATAAAGTCTATTTTGGTTTTTTATTTACTGGTGATTTTTGGGAAACAGATGGAACTGAGTCTGGGACAAAAAGCTTATTTTCTAATATTAATAGTGATGGGAATGTACAAGGTGTTATAAAAAGAGATAATGATTTGGTTATTTTTACACAGAGAGGAATTCATCTTTTTGATGGAACAAATACAACCAAAGTAAATACTCCAGATATTACCAACATTAATTATTTTGGTTTTAAAAGAATTGATAATAAAATTTATTTTACTGCAAATTATAAAGATCAAGGAGATCGAATTTGGATTACTGATGGTACAGAGTCTGGAACATATTCTTTAGATCCTATTTGGCCTGATGGTCAAGTACCAACTTATGACATGTTTAGTGCTAACGGAAAATTTATTTTTTCTTCTGGCTCTCATTTAGGTGGTTATCATGTTGGTGAACTATGGGTTTCAGATGGCACAAATGAAGGAACTAAACTTTTAAAAGACATCAATAAATCTGGAAATTTAAATTCTACTCCTAAATTTCAAACAGAATTAAACGGGAAAATTTATTTCTCTGCTGATGATAATATTCATGGAAGAGAATTATTTGTTTTTGATGGAACATCAACAACTTTAGTAAAAAATATTAACCCTGGTTTTCAATCTAGTACACCCCATGATTTTTATATATTGAATGATAAAATCATTTTTAAAGCAACTACTTTAAATGAAGGCTTAGAACTATGGACTACAGATGGTACTACTGAAGGTACTAAAATTTTGAAAGATATAAATACGGATGGTAGTGGCTTTCTAAATGATAATAGAGCTTATGTTCGTTTGGGGAATTTTAAGTTATTTAAAGATGAATACTATTTTTATGCTAATAATGGTATTAATGGTATGGAGCTTTGGAAAACAAATGGTACAGAATCTGGCACAATCATGATAAAAGATATTAATAGTGGTGCTAACTCAAGTTTTAGACCTGCTTTAGACTCAAGACCAAGGTTTGTAGAACATGATAATGAACTCTATTTTATAGTATCAGGAAGTGGTAGTGATAATAATTTATCTAGTTTTAGAATGTGGAAAACAGACGGTACAGAATCTGGAACTGTTTTAGTTACAGAGGTAAATAGTGTTGTAAAAAACGGTTCACTAAAACCATTAAATTACTTTTCTTTTAATGGACACTTTTATTTTAACGGTAGAGATCCAAATAATAACAAATATGAATTGTTTAGAACTGACCCAACAAATGGAACTGTTAAAATTTCAGACATTGGTAATGTGAGTAACTTCTATCCTTTAAAAGAGAAAATTTTCTTCGTATTTAATGATAATAATGGAGCAGGTATAGAATTATGGGCATTAGAAAAAGATGATACATTTGCACTTTATAAAGATATTATTGACGGAACACACAGCTCTACTCCTTCTAATATATTTGAATTTAATGATTACCTATATTTTATAATTAGAAACGAAAGTTTTGAATCAGAACTTTACAGAGTAAGTGATACCACTGAACCAGAAAAATTATTATCAAAAAACAATTTAGATACATCTTTAAGATTTGATGGTTATTTTGAATATATCCCTTATAATGATAAACTTTATATAAATACTTCTCAATACAATGGTAGCGATTATACTACCAATTTTAAAATGTATCGATTTTCAAATACAGCTTCAAGTGGTAGTACCATATTTGAAATAAATAACAAAGTCCCTTATCAAAATTTAGCTGGAGCATTTAATACACATTCTGCTATATTAAATAATAAAATATATTTTACAGGTGATATTGAAAGTAAAGGAGAAGAATTACTTTCATTAGATTTAAGTACTTTGAGTTTAGATGATATTTATAACGAATCTAAAAATAATTTTGCTTTCAACTTATATCCAAATCCTACTCAACATAAGTTGAATATAAACACTAACTCAACTATTAAAAAAGGAATTATTTATAATATTCTTGGAAAAGAAATTGAAAGATTTTCGACCAATACTATAAATGTTTCAAGATATAAAACAGGGTTATATATTTTAAAAATTGAGGATGAATTTGGTAATGTGTCCTCTAAAAAATGGATTAAGAAATAAACTAATTTATCATTATTACAAGTATATTTACAACCTCATAAATTCATTTTTATGAGGTTATTTTTTAGTCGATTTTATAAAAATAAAAATGCAACTACTCTCTTATATAAAACAACAAACTCAGTTATCTGAAAAGTCTATAAAAAACACCATTTCATTATTAAATGAAGATGCAACCATTCCTTTTATCAGTAGATATAGAAAGGAAATGACTGGTAATTTAGATGAAGTTGAAATTGGAGAAATTGTAAAGTTCAAAGAAATTTTTGAAGCGTTAGAAAAACGTAAAAAAGCAATTCTAAAAGCATTAGAAGAGCAAAATGTTTTAACTGACGAACTAACTGAAAAAATAAATCTTTCTAGAGATATTATTGCTTTAGAAGATTTGTACTTACCATTTAAAAAGAAACGTAAAACTAAAGCAGAAACTGCGCGTTTACAAGGTTTAGAACCTTTGGCTAAAATGATAATGAGTCAACGTGTAAATGACTTAGAATTTACTGCATCAAAATATACTAAAAATGAAGTTAAAACCATTGATGATGCTTTAGAAGGAGCTCGTTTTATAATTGCAGAATGGATTAATGAAAGAACTGATATCAGAAATAACATTAGACGAGAATTAGAACGCTATTCTACAATTTCATCAAAAGTTATTAAAAAAGAAATTGATAATGAAAAAGCACAAAAATTTAAAGATTATTTTGATTGGAGTGAATCTTTAAGTAGAATTCCATCACACAGATTATTAGCTATTTTAAGAGCAGAAAATGAAAGTATTCTTCGTGTTAAAATTGAGATTGATAAAGAAAGAGTTCTACAAAAAATGGAAGATAAAATTATTCGTTCTCAAAACGAATGTACTTCACAAATTCAATTGGCTATTGAAGATGCTTACAAACGATTGTTATTTCCAGCTTTATCTAATGAAGCATTAGTAAATGCAAAAGAAAAAGCGGATGAAAATGCTATTTTAGTTTTTGCTAAAAATTTAAAACAATTGTTATTAGGAGCTCCTTTAGGAGAAAAAAGAATTTTAGCTATAGATCCTGGATTTCGTTCAGGTTGTAAAGTGGTATGTTTAAATGAACATGGAGATTTATTGCACAATGAAAACATTTATCCACATGAACCTCAAAAACAAACCATTGAAGCCATTAAAAAAATTAGTTCTTTAGCTGATGCATATAAAATTGAAGCAATTGCTATCGGAAATGGAACAGCTTCTAGAGAAACTGAAGAGTTAGTTAAGAAAATTCATTTTAGAAACAAAATTGAAGTTTTTGTCGTGAGTGAAGCTGGAGCATCTATTTATTCTGCTTCAAAAATTGCTAGAGATGAGTTTCCTAATTATGATGTTACTGTTCGTGGTTCAGTTTCTATTGGAAGACGTTTGCAAGATCCATTAGCAGAATTGGTAAAGATTGATGCAAAATCTATAGGAGTTGGGCAATATCAACATGATGTAGATCAAACTAAATTGCAGAAGTCTTTAGATACAACTGTAGAAAGTTGTGTAAATACAGTAGGTGTAAATATCAATACTGCAAGTGAATCTTTGCTAAGTTATGTGTCAGGAATTGGTCCTAAATTGGCAGAAAACATCGTAAATTATAGAAACGAAAATGGTGCTTTTTCATCTAGAACAGTAATTAAAAAAGTACCACGTTTAGGAGGAAAAGCTTACGAACAAGCTGCTGGTTTCTTACGAATTAAGAATGCTAAAAATCCTTTAGATGATTCTGGTGTACATCCAGAAAGTTATCTTTTAGTTGATAAAATGGCAAAAGACTTAAAAACTAAAGTTGCAGATTTAATAGGAAATAAAGAAGTTCTTCAAAAAATAAGTTTAAAAAATTATATTTCTGAATCTTTTGGGTTACCTACTTTAGAGGATATCATAAAAGAGCTAGAAAAACCAGGCAGAGATCCTCGGCCAGAATTTACCACCGTTGAATTCAGAGATGATATTCAAGAGATTAAAGACCTCCAGGAAGAGATGGTTCTGGACGGCATTGTGACAAACGTTACTAATTTTGGCGCATTTGTTGATGTTGGCGTTCATCAAGATGGCTTAGTTCACATTTCTGCATTGACAGATGCATTTGTAAGTGATCCACACTCCATAGTGAAAGCTGGTGATAAGGTTAAAGTCAAAGTACTTGCAGCAGATTCAAATCGAAATCGCATTGATCTTACGATGCGCTTAAATTCACAATCTAAAAAGAATGCTGATAACGAACGAACAGGATCAAATCCTTCTCCAGAAAAACGACATTCACAATCTACACGTACACAATCTACACGTACACAATCTACACGTACACAATCTACACAAAAAAGCCCAAAACCGATCATCAAACAAAGTACAGAAAAAGCTTTACCTCCTGGCAAAACTGGCACCTTCGCAGATTTATTTGCTGGGCTTAAAAAGTAAAAGAACAGGAGCAACTGCCTATGGCCAGCATGCAAGAAAAACAACAGTGGTTAGCAAGTCATTCTGTCAGTACGACACTATCAGCAATGGCAAGAGGCATTGAAAGAGAGGCACTTCGTGTCTCATACCAAGGCCGAGTATCGCAAACACCTCACCCAAGATCGCTCGGCTCCGCTCTTTGTCATCATGGGATTACAACCGACTACTCAGAAGCTTTGCTTGAGCTGATTACTCAACCTCACGACAGCATTTCAAACTGCTTTCGAGAACTTGAAAACCTGCACACTTTTGTTCAACATAATTTAGATCAAGAACTACTTTGGCCACTCTCAATGCCGCCTGAAATTCAAGATGAAACAGAAATACCGATTGGCGACTACGGCCAATCTTTAGTGGGTCTTATGAAGAGTGTGTATCGTAAAGGCCTTGAAGTTCGCTATGGTCGTAAAATGCAAAGCATTGCTGGCCTTCATTACAACATATCCTACCCCGATATTTTTTGGCAGAAGTTTCAACAGCAATTTCATACTGAAGCTTCAATTCAAGAATGCAAAAATAAAGCTTACTTTGGCCTTGTACGGTCTTTTTTGCAAGATGGCTGGATTCTCACACTCATGACTGGTGCCTCACCGACGTGTCACGCAAGCTTCGTCGACCATCGTACAGCTCATGAATCCACCTTAGAACGAGACAAAGATTACCTGAAAGCAGTGCATGGCTGTTCACTACGCATGGGTGGGATTGGCTACAATAACGCCAAACAATCTGATCTCTTTATTTGCTACGACAGCCTGAGGCAATATATCCATACGCTCTCAAAAGCTTTACAAGCACCCTGTAAAGAATACCAGACGCAAGGGCTCTATGATACCCAAGGCCACCAGCACCAACTCTCCACAAACATGCTTCAAATTGAAAATGAATTTTATGGAAGCATTCGCCCCAAGCAAATTGCCCAGTCACTTGAGCGACCAACACTTGCACTCGAACGACGAGGTGTTGCTTATGTCGAAATAAGAAATATTGATATTGACCCCAAAGCACCCTGCGGTATCACTCAAACTACAGCTGCCATGATTGAAATATTTGTCACCGGCTGCTTACTCAAAGACACTGCTTTACTCACAAAATCTGATCGAACGCAACTTCCGATAAAAAATGAACAAGTTGCAACCCAAGGCCGTCAGAAAAACTTTAATTATCTAAAGAAAGCACTGGCTCACTGGAAAACACTTGCTTCAATTGCAGCAACACTCGATGAAGCAAATTCAACAACCTGTTATACAACCGCTTTTAATAATGGCCTACAGATACTGCAAAACCCTGAAATGCTCCCAAGCACCCAAGCTCTACACGATATTCAACAACAAGAAGGACAATTAACAGCCTTTACGGACTATGCCTTACAACTGAGCCGTCAACATCAACAGTATTTTTTAGACAAGCAACTCGGCGATGAAATAGCATTACTATTCAAAAACCAAGCTCAAGACAGTCTCACAGCACAAAACAAGCTAGCAGATGCATCAAATGCTGAACTTAATACTGCGCTCAAAGCGTATTTTAAGGACCTACCAACAAAGAACATCAGTGATTGCGCCTCTCTCGAATGAAGATTTCTGATAGTGCGCTCTCATAATCCAAAGCGGCAATACAATTATTCAACTAAAAAGCTCATAAAAAGAACATCAATGATACCCGTAGGCTCACCCTCAGACTCTAGGAACTCAATAATTTCTTCTTTTGCCTCTTCTCTCAAAGCAAGTATTCCATCTGAAGACGTTAATGTTTCCTTATCTTGCCTCGCCAAAAGCATAATAATCATATCCCGAATTGGATCTTTATGATCCATTACATCTGAAAGAATATGAGCCTCAACTCTTACAGCTACATCCGTTCTCACATACTTCATCCCTTGAGAAATATAATTGGTCGTAATTGTCGGCTTAAGCTGAAGATACCCCGATTTTACAACAGTCTTTTCAACCAAATCACCTTCTTCATCCTCAGCAATTGAATAAGTTGACATACAAAGAGCCACTAATAGCATAAATGTACTTTTGACTATCCATGTAAATTTCATTTATCTCTCCTTGAAATATAATTAATAAAACTATAGTTGAATCCATGCTATTGATGAACTATCAAGCGTTAATAAACTATCAAGCGTTAATAAACTATCAAGCGTTAATAAACTATCAAGCGTTAATAAACTATCAAGCGTTAATAAACAGTGCATTGGTAAAACTGATCAGCAACAAGTAAAACAATAGGCCAATCTCAATGTCGACTGCGATAGGTCTAAATAAGATACACTGGGCTATACCCAAAGCGTTTGAGATTGAGGTGGATCACTCATTACGCTGTTGTTTTTGTGTTGCACTATTTCGGGAGAAGCACTTTATGTCAGACTTTGACTTACACAACCCACATCAGATATGGAATAATCCTAAGCCTCTATGGGCATTTATTCTAGCAACCTGCTCTATTTCAATGCTGTATGCTTTTTATACTCAATACATTCTCAACCTAGAGCCCTGCAATTTCTGTATGCTTCAACGAGGTAGCATGATTGGTCTAGGGGCGGTTGCCTTCGTTGCTCTCATCCATAACCCAAGACAAAAAGTTGGTCGAGTATTGTATGCTATTATTGGAATAATAATTGCTATTAGCGGCGTTATCACTGCGGGAAGACATGTATGGCTTCAACATCTCCCAGAAGACCAAGTACCAGCCTGCGGCCCATCTTTTAACTATTTAGTCTCACAATTTCCAATCATGGATGTCTTGCAAGAAATTTTCAGCGGATCAGGCGACTGCGCTGAAATCAAATGGCAGTTTTTTGGGTTCTCAATGCCAGAATGTGTCTTGGCTCTTTTTGTTTTATTAACCCTATGCTGCCAATGGCAAATATGGCTTGCATTGAAAAAAACTCCGTCTAATATGCCTAACATAAAACTAGAATAAGCTTTCTAGTCAGTTAAAATTTCAAAAAAAACCACTAGATTACGATTAGATCTTGACATTGTTTGCAAAAAGAGGAAATCTATTAATAAGGCATTAATACTTTTTTATAACCCATCATCTTTTGATGACCTCTTGAAGGAGCTACGCTGCAATTTACATCACACATGACCCACCATAGGTCAAGTATGCCAAAATCAAGCATGGTTGGTCTACTACTCAAGGATGAGGAAAACTAATATGAACAATGATTATCAACAAAGAATAGACACTTGGCTTGATGAAAGACAGCAACTGCTCGTCCAAATTTTAGAAATACACCAAATAGCACCTAAAAGTCTTAAAACTACAGCCAATAAAGAGAAACTCACAGGTTTTTGTCAAAGCCTCATTGACTACATTAGCGCTGGTCACTTTGAAATATATCACCGACTCATGGAAACACTTGAAGGCCAGCACCCTGTAGCCCTTGACACAGTGCACAACCTTCTCAATACAATTCAAGGCTCCACTGATATTGCTGTATATTTCAACGACCACTATGACTTATCTGCCAAAGGTATCATTGATAGCCTTTTTCACCAACGCTTATCAGATTTAGCAGAGAGCTTGGCTGAGCGTTTTGAAATGGAGGATCTCCTCTTTGAGCAGTGCAGACTTGAAGTCAACAATACTCTCTCAGCATAGCGCTATGAACCAAATGGGCATGTTTTTAAGCATCGCCCTTCTGAGCAGCTGTAGCACACCAGCAGAAGTCGTTATTGATCAGAGCGTGCAAGGACTTTATGATGCCGATCTTTCGACAGATGGTAGCACTTCACTGATCGCGTCGATTCATCATGGGGCAAGCCTGTGGAGCACTCAAGATGGCGAACGACGTTATAACTGGAACCATATCCAAGGACAGTACACACCACTTAATGCCGTTGCCCTTGCAGGGAATGGAACTATTGGCCTTACAGCGGTTGGCCGAGATCTTGTGGCATGGAATAGTACAGATGGTAAACCAATAGAATTTTGGCAACTTCCAGACACAATTTCCTGCCTTGAAATCAATGAACTGGGCAGCCATGCCGTTGTCGGTATGAGTTCAGGACAAGCAATGCTTATTGATATTCATAACAATGGTTTTATTTGGAAAACTAAACTCAGCAATGCAATTACAGCCTGTGCTCTTGGTATCAAAAATAAATATCTTGCCTTAGGAACTCAAGCAGGACAAGTCCAGCTATACTCAATCCAACACAAGAAAAATACAAAAGCCAATGCCGCTCAAAATATCCCTATATTGACTTGGACACTCGAACTCAAAACCACACTAACACACCCCTACGCAATTAATCACGTCAATATATCAACTGAACACAACCTATTATTCAGCGCCAGTCAACACCATGAGCTTTGGGTGACAGATATTAAATCAGACTTAAATCTACAAGAAATTGCATTAAAAAATGCGAGTATAAGCAACTCAATATTGTATGACGATATGATCATACTTGCTTACACATCACGTCGCATTGAATTTATTACTCTTTCTCAATGGACAGTTATGCAGACATTAACAATACCAAAAAGAAATAAATGGAAAGCAGCAGGAGTCTCTATTGCTTCAATTGCCTATGCTCAAAACCAACTCACAGCCACTGGATCAGATGGTGTAACACATATTTATAAAAATCTATCGCCATAAAAAAGGGTGCCGCTCAACACCCTTTTTTTATGGCGGCTCCTCATAGATTAAGAATCAATACTCAGCAGTTCCACTTCAAAAATTAAAGCCTGGTTTGGCCCAATTGGACCACCTGGTGTCCCTTTTTCGCCATAGGCTAAATCTGAAGGCACATACAAGACCCACTTATCACCAACAGACATCAGTTTAAGCGCTTCAGTCCAACCAGGAATAACGCCACCAACAGGAAAGTTTGCAGGTGTTCCACGGTCGATAGAAGAATCAAAAACCGTGCCATCCACTAAAGTTCCATGATAATGTACTGACACTTTATCTGATTGTGTAGGCTTATCACCTTTACCTGATTTAAGCACTTTATACTGAAGCCCAGTGTCAGTCGATTGAATACCATCGATCGCTTTATTCTTTGCAAGGAATTGAGAGGAAGCTGTTAAATTCTTATCAGCAGCAACAAGCTGTTGTTGCTTCAATCGATTAGACTGAATCTGTTGCAGTTGAAGTAAATTTGCTTGTAACTCTTCATCTGTTACTTCTAACTTTTTACCCTGCATGCTATGAGTAAAACCTTCAAGCAATTTATGAGTATCAAGCATATCACCAAAATCACCTTTAATTGCCTGAGCGTAACGTGCTCCCAAACTATAACTCGCTACTTTTTGAAATTCAGGATCTAACGAATCCATTTTTTTAACCTCTTCTGCCATCAAGGATGTTGTTAATAGAAGTGTTACTGTTACGAGTAACCCTTTCATGCTCCGTTGAACAAATTGCATATTTGCACTCCATATTGTGATATTTAATAAAATTAAAACCTCTTAAACTCCCAAGATGCTTGCCTTTATATTTCGCTCGATTTTGCTTCATAAAATGAAGCACTATAAATCCTACTCGTACAAATGCTGCTTGTTGACTCTTAAAAAACACTGGGATGGTCTGAGTGTATGTCTTCAAGTACGACAACGCAAGCTGGTCATCCAAAAACGTCTAGAACGCTCTCAGTTTCGAGGTAAAACATTGAACAAAACTTATAAAGAATAACTCACTCAAAGTCAGTTTAAATAGAGAGCCTCCAACACCTCAATCTCAAACGCTTTGGGCATATGATCAAAAAAAGCAACAAAGACTTACTTTTAGACAATAAATATATCAAATAATCTCACTGTTTAACTTCGAATTATCAAAAAAAATGCTTTATTTTTGATAATAATCAAAAAACTGTCTAAATTTAACGTATTAATTCTAAAAAAAGCTGCAATTTAGATCACATTGAAGTATAATTTCCTTCGTCTTTTTTCAAAATAAAAAAGCGGCCAACAGCTGGGTTACCAGCTTTTAAAAAGAGCTCAATTCAGGAGTGTGGCTATTACAAAGTCACAGTGAAAATCACATTTAACATTAACGAGGCATCGCATATGGCGGCACGCAAGACAACTCAACAGGCAACGACAAACGACTCCTCTGTCATTTCAAGCATGGAAAAACAACTGCAAGAATTACAAGCTAAAATATATAAACTGAAAGAGAAACAAATCAAAGAAGGTGAAAAAACCTATAAAGCGGCCAAGAAAAAAGCAAGCGCCATGGCAAAGAAAGTTGCAGCAAGCAGAAAAAAAGCTCAAACATCTGCTAAAAAAGCGAAAGCGAAACCCTCGGCACTCACTAAAAAAGCTGCCAAAGACCTTAAAAGCCAAGCTCTTGCTCTTAGCGACGAGCTTAAAAGCTATAAAACGCAAACAAGAATTGCAAAAGATGCTATCGCAACTGCAGCAGCAAAATTTAAAGAAGAGATACATTTCAAAAAAGCACTTGATAAAGCAAGAGCTGAGTTTGATAAAAAAATTGCTAAATCAGCAGCTAAACGTTTAAAGGCAGAAAAAATAGCAGCCAAAAAAGCTGAAGCAAAAGCAGCAGCAAAAGCAAAGACTAAAGCAAAAAAAGTTTTAGCACGCTCGACCACTCCAAAAAAGCGTGGCCGTCCTGCAAAGGCTCAAGGAGCAACGACCAAAAAATCGACTGCTCAACCTCAAAAGCGTGGCCGTCCTGCAAAGGCTCAAACCACAACTGCACCAACAACCACAACCGAACCAACAACTGCTTCTCACTCTATCTTTGCCCCAAAGAAAGACATGTAAAGTGTGTAGCGACACGAATAAAAAAGCCAGTTGAACTGGCTTTTTTTATTCGTGTGCAGTACTTGAAACTCCAGAATAAGATAAAGGCAGCTCAACCTCACCAGAAATCAGTGCTCGGCTCGCAAAACGGCTTGCTAACCTATATTGGTTTGAATATCCTGAAAACACTAACCCGACAATATCACCAAACTGTAATTGAGCAGAAATTGCAGGTAACTCTACCTCTTGATGCCCCCCACCACGAAATGGATAGACTTGATCACTAATCAAATCAATTGCTATTGAACCATTTCGTTTTATACCGACACTTGCAAAAACAATATCATTTTTTTGGCCTTCAATATTAAATCGAGCAAGCGGAATACCAGCAATATTTTCTGCCTCATGATCAACATGGTGCAAAGGTATAAAAACTGGCCTCAAAGTTCCTGATTGATTGTTTTTCTCTTGATCAGTGATAGCTCGACTCACGTCGTCATTTGCAAATACTAAACCTGATCCAACCCAATCTAACAACGCTAAGGGAGCTTCAAAAAAACCTGCTAAACCACTACCAACTTGAGCTGAATGAAACTGAAAAGTTGTCCCACCAACAGGAACTCGATCATATGTTGTACCATTTTTTTGATCATGGGTTAAACATACTTGTGGTATTATATCTGCTGCTTGGGAAATCCCTTTTAATTTTTCATCGAACCAAGCAAGCACCATCTCATCAGTTCTCATTCGCTGTGAATCACATGTCACATGTGTATCGACATCATACCCAGGCAAACTCATTGCAAATTGAGTCATTGGCAATAAGTGACCATTTTGTGTTGCTAATAACCGTACATCTCGACCAGCAATTTCTAAGCACTCTAAATTACGCACCGCCTCATTGACAGGAAATAAAACATCACGAAACCCTTGAATTAAAAATGCATCTGCGTGTGGATAAGCATCTGCTCGGCAATAACAATTGTTACTCAGCGACCTTGCAGACATCAATGGAGCAAAACTCGACGGCATTTGACCAAGCAACGCTTTAAGATAAGATGAACTTAGATCTCTATTCATTGTTACCGGATTCATAATGTTACCGACAGCAACCAATGTCGTTAACCACCCAGACTTGAGCACATTATTTGGAACCAGGACCGTCGCAAAGTCATGCCAAGTGGTAATAGGTACAATTGCATTAATTCGATCATCTAAAGACGCGCCCATCAATTGTAATCCACCGCCATAACTTTCTCCAATCATACCAACGACAGGTTTAGAATCTCTATAAGTCAACCGTGGTATATTGTGTTCGACCCAATCTAAAACCCATGATAAATCTTTCACTTCAATTTCTGGATCCATCATATTAATTAGACCACCACTACCACCATGACCACGATGATCAAGACTTATAACCCAATATCCATTCTGCCATATTTTTTTTGCTGCAATACCAGAAAATATTAATTGGCTATAAACACCATGAGGGCTTGACATTCGAAACATCCCAAAACCATGAGCATGAATCACCAACGGTGCTGTTTGATGCGGCTCAAGTGCTGGTTGAAAAATTGTAGCTCTCATAATTTCACCATCAAATGAAGGAATATCAACAGTATAAAAATTTTGCTTCAATAAACTTTGCGAATGAATAGGAAGAGATAATTGGCGCGGATGAGACACGCAACCAGTCAACACAATCATCAGTAATACTATAAGTGGATGGAACCTTAATTGTATCCAGTCCTTCATAACGACCATTCCTTGAGACCTCATTATTCGTTACACTATATCCAAAGCCATGACATTAATATTCATCAGGGGTTCGTGAACTATGCACACACCAAATACACGGCACTTGCCGCCCACACCCCTTTTCGGCCCAATTGATGATGAAGACAAACCGTTTGCACAGCAGCACATGAATCCTCTTCATGAAGCTGATATTAACATGAGTCGTCAATTCTTGTTAAGCTACAAGGGAAGTGAGGCTACATTCAATGCCTATCGAAGAGAAATAGAACGTTTTTTACAATGGCTTTTTTATATTCACGACGGCAACCTCAAATCAATTGACCGTCAACATATTGAAAACTTTATCGAGTTTTGCAGACAGCCACCACTGCAATGGATTGGCATTAAAAACTGCGCTCGCTTTATTTGGCAAGGTGGCATATACATCGCCAACAAAGACTGGCGTCCTTTTGTAATACGGGCTCCTAAAAAAAGCGCCAACCCTGCCCAAATTCAAAATTATGTCTTATCTCAAAGCGCGCAAGAGAGTATTCTTCGTATATTAAGTAGTTATTTTACTTTTCTTGAACAAGAACACTATATTGATCAAAATCCAGTGAAACGAATTCGGCAGAAAAGTAGATTCATACGAAAACAGCAAGGCCAAGTCTTAATTCGTCGCCTTTCAGATCTTCAATGGGAGTATGTCATAGAAACAACTACCACAATGGCAGATAAAGACATTCACCATGAAAGATCTCTTTTCATTATGTCAGCACTCTATGGCATGTATTTACGTATTTCAGAGCTTGCAGCCAATACTCGCTGGACACCAAGAATGAATCATTTTTTTATTGACCAAGACAATCACTGGTGGTTTAAAACTGTAGGCAAAGGGAATAAAGAACGAGATATTAGTGTCAGTACAACAATGCTTGATGCCCTCAAGCGTTATAGAAAAAGTCTAGGACTTTCCACCATGCCAACGCCTGCAGACCAATCACCACTTTTAACTAAAATGAAAGGCCCTGGCGCCATAAGTTCAACGCGACATATTCGTCGCATGGTGCAACAATGCTTTGATGCTAGTATTGATAAAATGATATCAGATGGTTTTACTGAAGAAGCTGAGCAACTCAATGCTGCCACTGTCCACTGGCTGAGACACACTGGTATTTCTGATGATGTCAAAATTCGACCACGAGAACATGTTCGAGATGATGCCGGCCACACCAATTCAGCAATCACTGATAAATATATTGATATTGACCGACGAGAACGTCACGCATCAGCCATTCATAAAAACATCAGAGGATCGAGTCATGATAAAACCTGTGAATAAAAATCAATGGTCTTTTAAGACCTATCTTGTAGGCGGTGCAGTTCGAGATCCATTGTTGAATATAACAACACAAGACAAAGACTGGGTTGTTGTGGGTGCCACACCACAAGATATGCTTGCACTTGGATTTCAGCAAGTCGGCCAAGAATTTCCTGTTTTTCTTCACCCAGAAAATAAAGAAGAGTATGCTCTTGCTCGACAAGAAAAAAAAACTGGCCCGGGATACCAAGGCTTCCAATGTGATACTCATAAGTCCATCACCTTAGAACAAGATCTAAAACGTCGAGATTTGACCATTAATGCAATAGCTCAAACTGACGATGGCAGTTATATTGATCCTTTTAATGGCATGCAAGATATTCAAAATAAAATACTCCGGCATGTAAGTGATGCATTTATTGAGGATCCACTACGAGTCCTTCGCGTTGCTCGCTTTCACGCAAGGTTTGCTCATTTAGGATTTATAATTGCACCAAAAACCCTTGAACTCATGAAAAAAATATCATGGAGCGGCGAATTAAACATTCTAACACCTGAACGCGTATGGCTTGAAACCCAAAAAGCACTCAGTGCAAAAAACCCAGAAATCTATTTTAAAACTTTACACCAAGTGAATGCGTTACAAGCACTCTTCCCAGAACTTGCTGCTCTTGACGGCGTTCCACAATCAAAAAAATACCACCCTGAAATTGATACTTTTGTTCATGTGATGCAGTGTGTTGCAGCAGCTGCGCATTTAACTGATGATATTGCGATTCGATTTGCAGTATTACTCCATGATCTAGGCAAAGGCATTACACCAAAAGCACTTTTACCAAAACACCATCAACATGAAAGAACTGGTATTCCACTGGTCAAACAAGTGTGCTCCAGACTCAAAGTGAGCCGAAGTGATCAAGACCTAGCTGTTAAAGTGTGTGCGGAACATTTGCATTTTCATAAATGCTTTGAAATGAAACCTATGACCTTACTCAAACTTCTCAAACGACTCGATTGCTTTCGTCAACCTCATATTTTAAAAAAATGGCTTATTGCCTGTGAAGCTGATTGCAAAGGCCGAGGGGAAAACGAGCAAGCATGGCGCGCAGGCCTTGACAAGGTGCTACCAAATATTGCTTTTTTTCAAGACATATTTACCAGTGCCCATGCGATCACTTTTGATATGCTACCTGAAGGCATCTCTGGTGCTGCAATAGGTGAGGCATTCGACCTGCAAAGACGTCATGCTATAGCCCAGGTTGTGCAGGAATGGAGGGCGCGTCTTGAATAAGCCCCTGCCGCAAACCATGGCCTTCAATCAACCCAAAATGATCCGAAACATAAAGACCTACAAAAAAAAAGATGGTCAGTATCACGCGAATTGTCAGAGACTGAACAACCTTAGGGGATGAGCTCCCCCCTTCTTTCAATAAGAAATACAAGCCTCTAAAGAGATTAAAGAAAATACAAAGTATTAATAAGAAAAAGACCCATTTCATCAAAAATATCCTATTTTAATCGGTTCAACTAATGTTCTAGAACCGAGCATGTAAACTAAGTTACTATAGATGAGTCACTATAGATGAGTCATCACGGAGTAAGGGCGGCCAATGATAAAAGCACGATGTACTGCAAGCCCAATACTTTGGGTTATATTTTGCACTATAAGTACTCTTCTTTTAGGACTGTCCTATTGGCAAATGTCAAAGGGTTTCCACCGGCTATCAGAAGAAGCAGCGCAATCAAAATTAGCACATACACAAAACAGTGTATATACACTTGAACAAAGCTACCAACATTGGCTGCATTACCCTGTCAGCATCCAAGACAGCAAAGTACTTATTGAAGGGCAACTCCATCAATCAACTCTTTTATTACATGATAATCGAATTCTCGATGGTAAAGCTGGTTATGGTGTCTATGGACTGATTCAACTCCCGAGCTCTATTGGTGTAGCACCTCATCAATATACACATATCCTCATTCAAATTGGCTGGCACCCTATCCCTCAATTTGATCGAAATATTATGCCGCAACTTACATTAATGTCAGATATCAACTCACAAGCAAAAAATATTCACACTCAAGCTACACTGGAACATATATTTCCAGATGTTTTTACTCTTAATAATGAGCCACCAGAGATGATCACACAAAACAGCCATGCAACCAACAGTATTACAACACTATTACGCATGCAAACAATTGATTTTAAAGCTATTGACCATGCACTCAATACCAAGTTACTGCCTTTTGTTGCCAGGGCGACTGACTCTTTTTCAATACCACATTTACGACTGAATACTCAACCAATAACCAAACGAGGCATTTCCGCAGAAAAAAACTTCGGATATAGCGTACAATGGTTTATTTTTTGGTGCATCGCACTTGGTGTATTTATCTACACGCAATGTTCCTGTTATCATTTACCACAGTCAACTCAACCAAATGAAGATTAAATTATGAATCAAGCACCAAAACTTACCCCAAAAACTCAAAACCAAACGACTGAACCGGCAAAAAAAAATACCGCAGCAGTAATCGGGATGATGGTTGTTTTCCTTGCTCCAGTATTCATTGCTTACATATGTCTTAATACTGGAATTTATCAAAGTTTTGGTACTTCAAATCGTGGTATATTACTTGACCCACCCATGAAAATAACTGAACACTCTTGGATCAATCAACAACAAGCTAAAATCACATCTGAAATGCTTCATGATAATTGGTGGCTTGTGTATCATATGCCAAAAAACTGTTCAACAACATGTGAACAACGTCTCCTCCAACTTCGGCAGTCAGTACAAACTCTAGGCCCTGAAGCTTATCGAGTGCAGCCCCTTATTATCATACACTCTGACTCTGATGTAACAACGCTTAAAACATGGCAAGACCAACTAACGCACATGAAAAAAGAGTACCTGATCGCACAATTTTCACCTATTAAGAACACCATATCACCATATCATTCAGAATTACTTTTCAAAGGCGTCAACACGCAGCTTGAAGACGGTGGGCTTTATATTGTTGACCCAATGGGCTTTGCCATGCTTTACTATTCGCCGGTTACAAGCTCAGAAGATGCTATATCACAAGCAAAAAGCCTCATCAAGGATCTAAAATATTTATTAAAGGTATCTCGAATTGGTTAATCAAAAACTCAAATTACTCTCAACTATTCTCACGAGTATTGCATTACTACTGACCATCAGTGTTATTGTACTTGGTTCGTACACTCGCCTTGTAGATGCTGGCCTTGGATGCCCAGACTGGCCTGGTTGTTACGGTACAATCGTACCGCCAACAACAGAAGCTGCTGTACTACAAGCAAATGAAGCCTTCCCAGAAAAGCCAGTTGAAATTGAAAAAACATGGCCAGAGATGATTCATCGATATTTAGCAAGCTCTTTAGGACTCATTATCTTTGTTATCACAGTTCTTTCAGTCATAAACCATCGACATCCTGCACAACCAACAAAACTTGCGAGCACTCTTCTTGTGCTTGTTATTTTTCAAGGGATGCTTGGCATGTGGACTGTAACTATGAAGCTCTATCCACCTATCGTGATGTTACATCTTCTTGGTGGCTTTGCGACAATTTCAGTGTTGAGCTTACTCTTTTATCGACTCACTCAAGTTTTTCCACCACTGCAAGATATTAAAGCCTCTCGTTTAAAACCATTAGCAAGCTTCAGTTTTCTCTGTGTCGTCCTACAAATTGCATTAGGCGGCTGGACTGCCGCAAATTATGCAGCTCATACATGCCATGATCTTCCAATATGCCAAGAAGGTTGGCTCCAATCACTCGAGTTTTCTGAAGCTTTTCAAATACGAGGACACCAAGCAGAGAATTTTGAGTATGCTCCACACCTTTCTGCCAATGCTCAAATGACAATCCACGTGACTCATCGTATAGGTGCATTTGTCGTTCTTGGGGTCGCTGGGCTTTTAAGCCTTTTACTGATGATGACAGATACTCGACGTTATAAAAAATTTGGTCTAGTGCTTGGCTGCTTGCTTGGGGTACAATTAGGTCTTGGCGTATTCAATGTTATCATGAGTATTCCTACTGAGATCGCTGTACTTCACAACCTTGGCGGCGCACTCCTTCTGCTGGTCCTTGTGGCCTTAAATTACTCACTGAGAAAAAAAGCGTAACATTATGGCTATAGAAAGCAATCCAAAATGTTCATCTGTGAGCGACAACCTCGTGACACACTTAAACACAAAGAATACACAGCAAAAATCTCAAGCACTGAAAACGACTATTGCTGCTTATATTGAACTGACTAAACCTAAAGTTGTTGCCATGCTTATGGTGACGGCTTTAGCTGGTATGAACCTATCAACCACTGAATCTATTCCTTTAAGCCTTCTTATTTGGTCTTGTATTGGACTCACTCTAGGTATGGCTGGAGCTGCTGCAATTAACCATCTTGCTGATCAGCGTGCAGATGCTAAAATGAACAGAACTCAACAACGCCCCCTTGTACAAGGGGCGCTATCCACTCGAAGTGCTTTTATTTTTGCCCTCTTACTTTGCCTGAGCGCTGTCTTCATTCTTGATACATTTGTCAACCGCCTCACGTGCGTCCTCACGATTGGCGGGATGACAGGCTATGCTTTGATCTACACGTTATATCTCAAACGAGCAACACCGCAAAATATCGTCATTGGCGGCCTCTCGGGTGCTTTACCACCGCTCTTAGGCTGGACAGCCATCACGAATGAAATTCATCCTCATAGCTTATTACTTGTCTTATTAATATTTGTATGGACTCCTCCTCACTTTTGGGCTTTAGCCATTCATCGCCGAGATGATTACGCAAAAGCACAAATCCCTATGCTCCCTGTCACTCATGGCATTGAATTTACAAAAACTCAAATTTTACTTTATACAATCATTCTTCTACTCACCTCATTTCTACCATATTTAAGCGGTATGAGCGGACTCTTTTACTTAGGAGTCGCAACACTCTCTGGAATAGGGTTTATAGGCTACGCAGCACTCCTTAAATATCGACCAAATCCGAAACTAGCCATGCAAACATTTGGTTTTTCAATTGTCTACTTACTATTGGTTTTCCCAGCATTGCTCATTGATCGGGCATTTTTCTAAGACATTAGGTATTCGCAAGGAGAGCATTATGCAAACAGTACATTCAATACCATCTGACTATATTCAAAATAATATGCTCACAGAAGCTCAATTTAATACCATGTACCAAGAGTCCATTGCATCTCCTGAAATATTTTGGAAAACTCAAGCAGAAACAATGCTTACATGGACTCGCCCCTTTCAAACAGTATGTCAAACAAATATGGCACAAGGAGAGATCAAATGGTTCCAAGAAGGTCAGCTCAATGTATCAGAAAACTGTATTGATCGTCACCTCCCCACTCGCGCCCAACAGACTGCAATTATATGGGAAGCAGATGAACCAGGCCAACATATTCACATCAGCTATCAGCAGCTCCATGAAGAAGTCTGCAAACTGAGCAACGGCCTTCGATCCCTTGGTGTTCATAAAGGTGACAGAGTCTGCATTTACATGCCAATGATTCCTCAAGCAATTTATGCCATGCTTGCCTGTGCAAGAATTGGTGCAATTCATTCAGTTGTCTTTGGCGGTTTCTCTTCTACAGCGCTTAAAGATAGAATGATTGATGCACAAGCTAAAATATTAATAACTGCTGATGAAGGCATTCGTGGCGGTCAATATATCCCTCTCAAAATCAATGCAGACCAAGCCGCTGATCTGTACCCCAATATACATAAAATCATTACAGTTGCCCATTCAAAACGAGATGTCCCATGGAATAGTCAGCGAGATATTTGGTACCACGATTTAGTCAAAACACAGTCAAATCAATGCCTCCCAGAAATAATGAATGCCGAAGACCCTTTATTTATTCTCTATACCTCAGGCTCAACAGGCACTCCGAAAGGCGTCCTCCACACCACTGCTGGCTATCTCTTGCAAGCATCAATCACATTTAAATATGTACTCGATTACAAAGAAGGCGACATCTACTGGTGTACTGCTGATGTTGGCTGGATTACTGGCCATAGTTATATCGTATATGGCCCACTTGCAAATGGAGCAACAACTCTCGTTTTTGAAGGAGTACCCCACTACCCAACAACCTCTCGTTGCTGGAATATTTGCGATACCCATGACGTCAATATATTTTACACCGCACCCACAGCAATTCGTGCACTCATGAGCAAAGGCGATACACCAGTCACATCAACCTCTAGAGCATCTTTGCGCTTACTTGGCACTGTTGGAGAGCCAATCAACCCTGAAGCTTGGGAATGGTATTTCTCCGTTGTCGGTGAAAAGCGCTGTCCTATTGTTGATACTTGGTGGCAAACAGAAACTGGCGCGATCATGCTCTCACCAATTCCTGGGGTTCACACGATGAAACCAGGTTCAGCAATGAAACCTTTTTTTGGCGTCAAACCAGTCTTGCTTGATCAAGATGGTCAAGAAATTCAAGGTGCAGGAGAAGGCATACTTGCCATCAAACAAAGCTGGCCAAGTCAAATTAGAAGTGTTTACGCAGATCATAAGCGCTGTATTGCAACCTATTACTCAGAATATCCTGGTTACTACTTTCCAGGGGATGGCGCACGACGTGACGCCGATGGTGACTACTGGATTACTGGACGAGTTGATGATGTGCTCAACGTATCAGGCCATAGACTCGGCACTGCCGAGATCGAAAGTGCTTTTGTACTTCACCCGTCTGTCGCTGAGGCTGCAGTCGTTGGCTGCCCTCACCCAGTGAAAGGCCAAGGCATTTATGCCTTTATTACACTTATGGATGATGCCAAACCAAGCGAAACATTGAAAAAAGAACTCACTGCCTATACTGTCAGAGAAATAGGCTCTATTGCTAAACCCGACTATATTCAATGGGCAACAGCTTTACCTAAAACACGCTCTGGCAAAATTATGCGCCGTATTCTACGCCAGATTGGAAAAGGTGAAACTCAGTCACTCGGGGATACATCAACATTAGCAGAGCCAAGTGTTGTGGAGGCACTTATTACCAACCGTCATCTACTGGTCTCCACTCAATCTTAAGGCTTATACCAAAGTAACCACTGTTCATCACCTCGTTTATCAAGATACGAGTGCCTGATTTTACGCAAAATAAAATTACGAACAAGCGCTTCTCTTCCAAGAGTCGACTGTTTTTCGGAAAACCTGATGAAGGCATCTACGCTTAAGATCTTTGGAGACGAGAGAGGCTTGAGTATTTGCCTAAAAAACTGTGTCATAATGAAGAAAACATCACCATAAACGACACTTGGCACCTCTATAGTTTCGCCACAAGTACACTGTAATTCTTTCGCTGCAATTGCTTCAACACGGACAATAGTGACCCGACAACGAGCCCCATGAAAGAATAAACCAATTTCCAAGCCTCTGTAGGCAATAGAAGTATGCTGATAAAGCTGAGTATACGGTAAAAAATAACTCTGCTCCCAAAAACCTTTATATTGAAGCGCCTGATCTAATAGTGTTTGTGGTTGAATACACTGAGGACAATGCCACATACCCTTACCTTACAATAAGTTCCTTTAAAAAGCATAAAAAATACATTAGTAGCATAACAACCATTTAAAATGGTATCATGGATATTACTTGAACTAAAAACAATATGCACCAACTGAAGAAAATGCAGAGCACTACTCTCTATGTCATAGGCCATTTGAAGCTGTAAAGAAAACAGTGTAACACACGCTTCTTTTCTAGTGATATCTAAGGTATAAATAAAGAGGCGAACGATGAAAAATCAAGTAAAAAATGTCCGAAAAAGCGCAGTTTACATAAGTAAATAAGCACTTTTTTGACAAAGACTTATCGAGCGCAGCCATTTCGCGCCAGCGACTCAATAAGAGTCTTTAGGTCTCAAAAATCAGGCACAACATAAGGGGTTATGAATATGAACATGAATATCAATTCATACTCCAAAAAATTATCAAATACATCCTTCATAACAGACAGCAATCATAGCAATAAAGTTCCATCAAGAAAATCAAAAGACAAGGATCGCTTAAAGGGTATTCGAGCAATAAGCGCAGAATTACAGATCAAAATCCCTAAGCTTGCGATCAACCAAGCAGTTAACCACATCAAACAACCAACAGGCGCCGACTTTGGTCACAAAGAAGTGAACACCCCACGAGTATTTTCCGATCTTGGAGCCAGTGTTTTTTCAATCCTCTTTAAAAGAGCCTCAGCAAAACCACTGACTCAACCCCCTGAATACAATCAACACTTTCTATCGCTCATTGAAGAAATTGAAAAATATATGTCGCAAATTGTAGCAATGCCAAATAATCAAAATGTTCTGAGTGAAGATATGCGAAAACATAGAAAATTTCTTGAAGACTCTCTCGATGAACTTGAGTTTTTAGAAAAGTACTTTGGCATCACTCAATCACCGCAGTCGGCCATCATCAACTTCAAAAAATTACGACCAGTCATCCTTGAGGTTGATCCGAGTGGTGAAAAATTCTAAGGCAATCAATACAAGCGTCAGGGCAAAATCGCTTTAATGTCAAAATAATTTCGACTGAATATGAATCAATTACTGCTTCCTTCTTATCTTTGAATGATTTTTAATCGACGATCAATCTGTTCCCCTACTTTCTGTGTTTGATTAGGATTCTTAGAGAGGTTCTCTAAAGTGTCTTTATCTCCATATTGAGCTAAAAACATCATATGTTCCTCTGACAAAGAAGAGTTTGATGCAAGCTCTTTATAACAATCCTTCTTAAAATCAAGAAACAACTCATTGACATGAGAAGTATTCGATGCTAAGTGTTTGGTTAAACTCTTCAACTCAACTGCTCTATTTTTCAATAATGCATGAACTACTTCGTGAGAGCTATCACTTGATAACTGTGTAAAAGCACGCCCTCCGCCCTCTTCATCAGTCACACATCGCGCATTACTGGCAACATCAATTCGTACATTTACATTCTCATGCAGGGATAAATGAAAGGCAGCTTCTGGTGAAATGTGTATATTTCGAGCTAATGCATGAACTACTTCGTGAGAGCTATCACTTGATAACTGTGTAAAAGCACGCCCTCCGCCCTCTTCATCAGTCA
>JAVCKV010031183.1:0-24377 GCA_032274145.1 Herpochondria borealis | reverse complement strand
AATGTCACACACTCTCTAGAAAGATACTCTACAAACGAACAATTAGTCAAAGTGTTACCGTCCTACTATATAATACCATGATTCCCTTCTCTCCGCAAATGAATGGCTATGAACGACTTTCGGAAATATGGCTTGGGAATCTATTATTGGTTTCCACGATGGAATGCAGGTCACTAAAACAAAACATCAAGTTGCTCTCTAGAGTTAAACTTTAGTCACTTGTAGCTATTCCTATTTTAGTACGGTCCTGTTATCTACAGCACTGATACACCGAGGGTATGCCACTGATACACCAGTGGTATTTTCTCGGCAGACCGTAGGTGAATTAGAATCATTAAGTACCCAAGAACCAGTATGCAGAACATATGGCCATGGGTACAAGTGTCACAAATTCTGTCACCCCTTCTTAACTCTGTCATGGAGTAGCTATTAGGAGGAACAGAGATTTGTGATAGCCTGGTGTCATATGTACTAGAGAAGTCTTGTAACCTTTGGATCAATTTTGAATGCCTCCTATGACTTTGTGAGGATATCTGAAAGTTGATGCCCATTGGAGATCCAGCGTAACTGGTGCATGTCCAAGGCTTGTCCTTGGTGCATGTAATGGGATCTTTGTTCTGTGTGTCATGTCTTCCTTGGCAGTTTCCTGCTCTGTGCCATTCTGGCAGTTGCTTCGGGGTTGGTTATAAAAACAGCTGGAGTGGTGGGTAGAGACTGGTGTGCTTGGTTCCATTTTGGGGTACCAAGGTCAAGTACGTCATAGAGGATTATGCGGATATGTGTAGCAGCCATCATTCCATAGCAGGCTGCCATGTATTTGGCTCCTATAGAGGACATTGTAATAGGTGATGGGACTATCATATTTGCCTCAATTAATCCACCATAGTAGAAGATCACGTAGTCAATTGTGGGGTGCCCCGTGTCTGGGCAGTCTTGCCATCTTGTGTTGGTGAGTATGGTGAGCTCAGATTGGGGACATTTGCTGTGTCACAAATTTGTGGGCTATCTTTCTGTTTTGGGTAGAACTTGACTATGAGGCCAGAGACCTGGTCTGGCTTTTATGTAGCCTAGTAACCAGTACAGGGCGGCACAGTCCTCTTCTCTGTGATCAATGCAGGCCTTTGCTACCTTGGTGACTGCAAACCACAGGATATTGGTACGTGTATTGTATGCAAGGTAAAGTAGCGTATACATGGCAGAGCAGCAGTCGATCTTGGCGTCAGTCTAGAGTCCGCTTGATCGTCTCATGGTCTTGTCTATTCTCATTGGAGAAGAGATAGTCTGGTGGAAGCAGTGCCTTTTTCATTTCAAATGTGTCCTCTGGATTTTAATGCTTCAGCATAATAAGTACATATCAATGCGGGTCAAGGGCATAACTGTGATCCTTGTGTTGGTGGATACACAACTGTTGGAACCATTGGGCTGGGCCGAGGAATTTGACATTGAATCAATCTGTTGTTGACTTGGGTCTCAAACTCTTTTTCAATTCATTGTTGCTGCCAACATAGAGCACATCATCATCATCAACATAGAAAATCAGTTGTAACCATTGGCCATGTTTGTCATATCTGATGAACTTTGAGTATAAATGAGTTTGTACGTAGTCACTAAGGTGTTGTTATCGATGAGATTCTTTAATTCTTTAAAGACTGTATGTAGCCATGCTCTCTTGAGGTCAGGGTCAAGATGTAAGATGGCTTTGAAAGATTGTGGCTTGGGTAGATATTTGTCTATGGGTTCATCAAGAGTCGAAATCCGTTGCGTACACGGTCGTTGGTGACTTATCTCGTGCAGGTGATGAAATCGTACAATTTGACAATCCTTGAAATTGTTTCTAACTCATTGAGTCTCTAGGTACTGTGGTCCAGATGAGCAGCATGATGCTAGCCGGCGTGTACTATACTCTATGGAACGATAATTACTGGGTTTGGTCCCGTGGTCGATGGCTACAGTATCGGATACATCCTCGAACCAGGAGGCCTCATTTGTCAAACTGGGTGACGCGAGTAAGCACAGACTAAGCTTTGAGTGATGTCAACACTCTTCGTGACACGCTTCTGGACATTCAACAGCTTCTCAAGCCAAGCAATGCCATCAAAGTACCCGGGACAGCCAAGGGACAAACACTACTTGTTTCTCGCCGATTCCAGCGTCAGCCCAATCTTTTTTCGGAGCTCAACATACACGTCCAGAGAAAGAAGAAGGCATTTACAGGGAAGACGACTTTTTGGAGAGAGCTGGAGAGGGCCTACTTGGCGGGGAAACGATGACGAGAAAACATGTGGAACTACTATTTCTCTGTTGTAAACCGCAGAAGAGCATACAGGGGAATTCGCTTTCCAGAATTGGCCTACTAAGGTTGGCACTCTCTTACTGTAGCAGCGGAGATTAGTCTCTTCAACTCGTGGTCTCTCGTTGACTTGCGGACTAGGTTCAGTCGAAATCTACCTCGACAGCCCCAATACTTTCTAGCGCATTTGCTCTTTTGCGCGTCAGCCTAACTTTCTTCCCCACCTTCATGTCCTTGTACTGTGTGCGTTGGTCGTCAAGCCAAATTTTGAGGTCTTCGTCCCCTGCTATTTCAAAATCACCATGATTTTCACAATATTTGACCAATTGTTCAAACCACGGCTGCCACTTGCTGTCGTGGTTCGCTTTTCCGACTTGCTTCTTCTTCTTCGCAAATAGTGCTGTAGTCGGGTTACCGTTCTGTGGTGGGTAGTGCACCAAGCTTCTCTCGCTTCGGAATACCGCTTGAAAGGCAATCGAAACCTGCACGTGTACAAGTGTACACAGACACAGCAGCCGCAACAAGCACAGGGTTGGCTGTTGAATCATTGTGTCACTGAATTGAGAGTTGGAGTGGATGACGCCGTTGTCATTTGGTACCCAAAATTCATCATCTATATTGCCAGTACCAGTACCTGGTACGGTAAGACTAAAATGTACTGTGCGCTCTAGTACTCCGAGTGACAAGTGTAGTCGACCACAAAAACAAAATTCTTTAGAACATTCCACAAAATTTGAAAAGGACCTCTAGCTAGTATGTTCCAAATCCGGCGTCGTAATTGTATGGATGATCGTACAGGCGGGAGTTTTCCTCTCTGTTCTCCATCTTGCACCATGCACGATCCTCGGGCCACTTCGACGGCCAGTCTTTGTTGCGGGACACGAAAAATAGAAATAAGTGCATGCTTGAGTCTCGCTGGAATCGCAATGTTTAAAAGGTACTTACCATCACACTCGCAGAAGACCTGGAAACAAGTGGTGGAAATGTTAAAAAGCATTAGATTTTCGATGATCTCATCTGCCAACACGTGAAATAACCATTTCAACACTTTCGCGCTTACCTTGTAGTGGCCGAGGGCATTATGCATCAAAGGGCGCGCGACAGATATGTGCCCGTCTTCGTCAACTTTTCCGGCTGTATCGTTTTGGCAAGCGCTGTGGTTGTCATCCGGTGGTGCAATACGTTCTTTGAGCAGGCGCTCCATCTCAGCAATCTGACGGGGGTGGACACGAATTGGGTCCTTCATTACTCTCCAATGATTGGTATTTCCTCTACTGGCGCGCGTAAATGGCCCATAGCAAGGAGGGACGGTTTGTGTTCCTGAGTACCGAAAGTAGTACTCTGTTTTAACATCGATGAGGAATTGGTAGTTGTGGAATGGGATGACTTCTTTCTCCAAAAGATTCCTTTGCTGTTCTGTGGCAACGCCTCTGTCATGGGCACTATAAGCGTCAATCCACGCAGCCCACTCTTCATCAGTCCTATCAGGTGGTCGAAAGTTCTCTGGATCGAGCACAATGCGCTCTTTCTCCTCATCAGGTCTTTCCATATTGTCAACCAAGACGTCTTTCACACTTCTTCGTAGGAAACGGCGAACGGTGTTTTCTGCAGTTTCACTATCCGGAGTGTCGGCTTCTACAGGAGTAGAGGTGTTGGCAACAGGATTGACAATATTAACAACAGAATCGAATGTGTCTGCAACAGGGACAGCCGTGTCTGCGATGAAAGCAACAGGGACAGCCGTGTCTGCGATAGGAGCAGATGTGTCTGCAACAGGGACAGCCGTGTCTGTGATAGGAGGAGATGTGACTGCAACAGGGGCAGCCGTGTCTACGACAGGAGCGAGTGTGTCTGCAACAGGGGCAGCCGTGTCTACGACAGGAGCGAGTGTGTCTGCAACAGGGGCAGCCGTTGCTGCGACAGGAGCGCGCGTGTCTGCAACAGGGGCAGCCGTGTCTGCGACAGGCGTTGAAGTTGGGGAAACTGGAAGTGATGTCTCCGCGACAAGGCTAGGAGTTGTGAGAGTGGGAAATGTACTCACTGGAGAAGGTGTCGCGTCAACTGGCGCCTGTGTGGCCTTAACAGGCGCAGGAATGTCAGGAGCCGGTGCCGGGGTCTTTGAAACAGGTGGCGATGTTTGTGGTACCTCGGTGGCGTTGGTTGTTGGCATGTTTGGCTCTTCATTTTTCGGCGTCTCGGAAGGCGCTGGAGTAGCGCCAGGGGTGGATGCCACAGTCGGTGATGAAATAGGAGCTTCAATTCGCTGAGCAGATGGTTCGTCTGATGGGAACACCGATGGACTTGAAGGTTGGATGGAAGTTGCAATGGGTTCAAACGACGGAGCCCCAGGAAGATCGATTGGTTTTATGCTTGGAGCTATTCCAGATGGCTCGGCGGTAGTAGGCTCGGCGGTAGTAGGCTCTGGCGTCTCATTTGACGCAGGTGAAAATGGCGTTTGTGCGCGTCTTGGATCGAAACATCCGGGGTAGGGGTCCACAGAATCCATTCCACACTGCTCACGGGTACGATCCTCAGCCTTTCTCCATTCGCAAATTAGTCGATCCAAGAATGGGTACGGTGAAGCATCATCATATGCTTCGAGGAAAATGGCGACTGTCGCCATCTCATTGTCAACCCCTGCAACTTCTCCAGTCACACTATAAAAATGGTTCATTTGAATTTCAGCGGAATACCGTTTCCCTTCCTGCGTATGTTCCGAGGGGACTTTAAAATCGATGTGGCTCAAGAACCACCAGTCACTGAAACCCTTACTGAAATCAATCCTTCCGAAACGGCGTCCAAGATCAGACGGGCAGTTGATTCTAATGTTGTTCGTTCCACCAGATCCGTGTTGTAAAGGCTGAGTCATTTTAAGGGCGTGTCGTTCAACTGTGAACGCACCTTGATCCTCCAATTGTTGCCAGGTGCAGCTGGAGTCCTCGTATTTCATCCAGTGAAGATCAATGCACTCGTTATGCTGGGCGTGCCCTTCGATTGCCCTATTTCTTTGGAGATCAATAGGGGATTGGTGGTGTTGCCCGCACCTATTTGTTCCAGCTGGGCACCATTGGCAAGTGTTTCCGCTTAGTTCCCAACCTCTCCCCGTTTCCCAGCCTTCTGGCCAACCGGTCTATGGAAGAATGGGTGAGAAGTTTGGATCAGGGAAAGATAATCCTTCGTGAATCACAGCAACTTACGCATTTGGTTATATCATCACATGTCACTTTGAATGAATGAGAAATTTGAATCAAGGAAAGATAATCCTTCGCGAATCACACAACTTACCTTTGTTCCAGTCCTGAGGGCCGAAATCACTGTCGACAGTTTCACGATAGTTGAATCTGTCGTCATTTCGACAGAAGGTCAGGGGCAGTAAGGCAAAGAAAGAAAAGTGTAATCTCATTGTTGCTTTGAATCAGGTCAGTAAAGGCGAAGGTTTGATCTATTTACCAATATGAAATCGAAATGTGAAGGAGACAATTTGTGGGGGGAAATGATTGAAACGTGATGATTTTTAACGGTAATATAACAGGTGCGCTGCCATTTTTGGCCAGCAAATTCATAGTCAACGGTCCAGTGCCAGCAGTCCAGTCGCCGTAATATCACCTACGTTCTATATTCTGGCTTGAGCAACAAGCGGAGAGTCTGCTTCGGAGGATCTTAAGAATGTTATCAAATTGCAGTTGGTGTATATGACGAGAGCTGATTGTTTATCTTGGATCAGTAGTAAAGAAATGCAACCCGCATAGTGTTTTTCACGTTTCACTACCATTTGCGAATCGTTTTTAAAATTCTATGCCAGATTTCGATATCAATTACATCAATTGATAACAACTAGGCGTGGAGACGGAGCTTCTAATGCCTTGCATGCAAGATATCAATTTGAACGTTCTGAGCCGGGCTGCAGAAAGGACAACAAATGCTAGTTTCCAAGCCTATTTTTCTTGCTAATTAGCAGTTCCCCGATTTTGGTCTGGATCTTGACCATTGGTTCCCCAACCATTCGACTTGAAGCCGTGACTTGCCTGTTCGTCTTGACGCTGGTAGAAGGTATTCGTTCCTCGTTGCATTTCATGACTTTGACTGTAGTCCGAACTCCTTGAGCCATGCCCAGTTACCGTGGCGAGGGGCGCGGCCGTAGCGAACATGGCGAGAGATGCCAAGGCCTGAGCGGGATCAATTGTCTCGGCCGTGGCGGCGGGTGCAGCGGGATAAAAGCTTGGTGGGTACTGAGGCTGATCGCTAGGAAAGGTACCCTTTGAATCCCCAGCTGCTGCAGGCGCGGGCGTTGAGTTATAATAGCTGGATGAATTCTGGGCTTGCCCCACGCAGAGCACTTCCTTTGACGCCGTCGAAACAGTAGCCTGTCCTGAACTGTAGTAACTCGATGGGTACCGCGCCTCGTTAGCTTGAGTTTTTGTCGTTGTTGTTGCCGGGGAAGAGTAGCTAGACGGTGACTGTGCCACAGGTTCATTCTGACTAACCAGCTCTGACGCCGTTGTCGCTGGCCAAACCGGAGCCCCTCGAGAATGTGAATCCATAGTGTTGGATTCGTTTCCGTGTGCCTGAGCAGGCTGTGGCCATTCCCTTCCTTCGGAAGCATATGTAACCGGAGCTTGTCTAGCTGAACTCCGCTCCGCGTGATGGTTGGCCGGTGGTGGCCAATCGGTAGCATAGGAACTCGGTTGCGCTTTGACCTCCATAGATGCTATAGACGTCTGGGCAGGTTGAGGCCAATTCGACTGTCTTGGTATCTCGCGAGAAGTCCGGAAACCATGTGGTCGTGCTGCTCGCCATTCAGATTGAGAGGCCGCGTAGGAGTGTGAGTAGCCTGGCGACTCGGTGGGTTCTGGTTGTACAGTTTGGGGCCAATCCGAACTTGCTGTCGCACTAGATGCTTGTTCAGCCTGCAGTCTTTGCAACATATCTGCTCGTCGTCTATCCTTGTCTTCGCTGTGCAATCGACTTCTCTCCAGCTCTTCTTGACGTCTGGCCTTCTCCCACCGGAGGCGCTCTGCTTCTTCCAGTCGGATACGTGCCTCCTCCTCAAGTTTTTTCTTCTTTCTTGCCTCCCTCCTCCTCGCGTCGGCAATCCTACGCTTCTCAGCCCTATGCTTTCTCTTCTCTTCCTCCTCCTTATCTTTCTTCTCTTGTTCAGCTTTCATGAGCTCATCGTAGTCCACAGGTTTCGCTTTCTTGCCACAGCTGTGGAATACCCACCGCCCTCTGCAAGCACGACATTCCCCGCATGACTTGGTTTCAGTCATCTCGGCTGCCACGGGATCAATCTCTTTCGATACAGCTCGATAGATGCCAGAGCCATTACGGGAGCTGTATTTAATCGGACTGATGGAGGGAAGCGGGCTGTCGAGCTCACCACTAGCAGACATGAGTAAAGCAGCAGCAGCGTCCAACTTTCCCTTCTCCAGATCAGTGCTATGAGACGAAGCATCCTCTACAGACTGTTCGGAAACGCATTTCGTAGAGTTTGTCGTGCTCTCAACGTCGCCTGAAGACGATTGGTTACCCTTCTCGTCAGTCTCACGCTTTGGATCTTCAGTACCAGACAGTTGTTCTTCGGGAGCAGCCTTGTCAACCGATGACTGAGTAGCTGGCGATAGAGCAACCACGCTTCCATCCGAAGGAGAAACAATGGGAGGGTTATCCAGCTCTTCTCTCGCAAAGGTTGGATCATTACAACCATTTTGGTGCCCACTGGCAGTCACAGCACCATCTGCTTCAAGCTTGACCTCAACATCTCCAATCACCGGACCGCTTCGGCTGCCAGTACCTTCGACCCACATTTGTCGGGATACCATAATTTTTCTCAACTTTGGATTCAAAGAGGACTTCAACAAAGCTTCCAATGACGCCGCTTTGCTGCGTTTCGCACGAATTGGTTTTGGTAGAATCGGCCTGGGATCCTCAACCGGTGTGTCTTGCTTGGCTAGCATGGCAGCGTGGAAAAGAGGCATGGGCAGCAGGAGAGAGCTAGCAAAAGAGGCTTGATGAATGAACTCCTTGGAATCCACCGGAACCGGTGATAATCCTTCCTTCAAAGCCCTTTTCAAGAATGGTTCTGGGTGACATGGCAACACGATGGGTTCCGGGTCATCAAATGTCACGACATCGACATTTTCCTGTGCCTGCTTCATGCTGAGTCGAAGAGCTTCGGCAATTTGATCTTCATCATCATCCTCGTCTTCTTCCCGGACTGTTGCCGCATCAACCACTACAACATCTAAGTCATCTTCGTCTTCGATGTACTCCAAATTGTCATTGACGACCTGGTACCCCGGTGGATACATTATTCCCGAAAAGTCGGATCGAACTGTTGGTGACAAAGTGTAGCAAGAACCGGTTTGCGTCGTGATGATCAAACCACCTGAGTTTTGCTCGACACTAGCAAAGCCTTCTGCTTTGGGCGGTGCCATGATAGTAGCGTATGTGTGTTTGCCTTCCCATAGATCCCATAAATGAAGTGTATCTCGTAATTCCCTCGGTTCACGGTTGCCGAAAGGCACCCCCAAAATCCATGCCGAGTTTTTGTCCATCCAGTTCTTGTCGTCCACAGGTGTCTTCTTTTGTCTAGCATCAAGCAAATCGTCGACGTCCGCGTCAAGAATAGGTTTCTGGACGAAGCAACATTGTTGAAAGAGCAAAGAATGTCCATGTAATGACACAGAATCCCCAAAGACGCGCAAGAGGCCAAAGGTTGATGTCTCCAACAATCGAATGCCTTTTGTCGAAGAGACCAGCGTCAAATGACCCGATGGACTTTGAGAGAGGCACTCTACAGTATGGCAGGAAGATTTTCCGACAGGTTTGTTCGGAATCGAAACCTGATTGAGTATAGTGAACGTGTTTTTGTCGAGCCTGAGCAACTCCTGTTCGACAGATCCAGCAGGCGTTTGTAATAGTACCGCCGAAATGATGCAATCTCGATTAGACTTGTCCCAGATGGCTGCACACTTGCCACCCAACTGTATTTTTGGTTCGCCGTTGTTGGGCTTTGGATGCACCAATGTTTGCTTTACAGAACACATGCCCCCTTTCGTATCCGTATTCGTATTTGTATCCTTTTGCAAGTCCATATCCACTTGCATATTCATATCCATTTGCATATCCAAGAGCAGCAACGGTGATGAAGAGTCCGTTCTGTTATCAGAGGAAAAGGATACGAGCACTTGATGTGTTTGTGGATGTATATCCAAGCATTGAACTGGCATGTCGATCGGCAACGACCAGAGAATGTTGTTGTTCTTGGCATCCAAGCACTCGATCTCGTGTTTCGTAGCAAGCACTACCCTCCCCCCAGCAAGTGCAAGTTTCTGTATCTGATTTGGGTGTGTCTTTTTCTGGTACAAGCCAAACTTCTTCGCCTGAGGAAGCTTGAGATCTGACTGCGTTTCACGTGTCGACGCAGATGTCGTCAAGCGCGAAACGCAAAGCAACTTTGGCTGAAGCAAATATATTGAAACGAAGCCTGTAGTATCACCCATTGCCAAATATGTCGAATCCGAAGCAAGACAGGTGAACGAAGCTGGTCTGAGCGGCTCGTCGGGGAAGTAGGAAAGAGGATGTGGCATTTGTGTCCATTCGGGTTTCTTCAAGGGGAGAGGAATTCCCAAACCTCGTCCATGAATGATCGAATGTTGGGGCTCCGTCGATGTAAACAGAGGAACTGTGCGAACGTGATGTGAAAGAGAAACGTTGGGTCGAGGAAGTGACGAAGAAGAAGCAGCATGAGTTCGTTTGGGACGAGGTCTCTTCTTGGCGACGACAGCTGCAACTGGTGACGGCGTACGAGCAACTGACACTCCTCTCTCTCCCTTCTTCTCCTTTGTAGTGAATGTGGAAGGATCGTCATCAGTGTAGTGTTTTGTTTTTGTTCGCTGTCGACGACTGCGAGCACCAGAACCTGCCATCGTACAGAAGCCTTGTGTTGCGTTGCGCTGCTGCGTTGCGTTGGATTGCAAGGTGCTAGCGATGCGATGTTGACCCAACTCAAATCCAAATCGAATTGAAACTGAAATGCTCCGTCGTGAATCCTTTTTCCACGAAGACTTCACGTGCATTCATTACCGGAATGCCTGGAGACCAATCAAAACTCCGCCGGCAAACCTGTTTGCAATTCTGCCCCGCCAAAAACGACCGTGTAACTACTACTAATTCCTATGTAGGACAAAACAAGCACCAATACTCGGAGTACAAAATACTCCGTACACGAAAATGTACATGTTCAATGTTCCCATGGGGACATTTTTATTGTGCCGTTAAGTTGGTGTTCCGAGGGGAACATCTTCTCCCGCTCGAGCAACGCGGCCAGCCCACTAAAATATATAACATTCGTAGTTGAATATGTATTTATGAATAACACTTGATTGGTCATTTCATATTTCAATTTGTGCGGATGAAATTCTCTGCTGATGACCCTTCGTGCTGTGATCAAGATCAGAATCATCTCTGAGAATCTTCTTCATCACTTCTTCGGCAGCTCATGCGCACCTCCAGGTATCTGTAGTCTAGTGAAAGGATTTTGAAAACTTGCAGTGTCATAACGAGTGATCTTTTCTCTAGATCTAGTAGAGAAGCTCTGAAAGCTGTTTAGATCCCACGTACATGTACACGTACAGCACTGTACATGTACATTCTGAACTTGAACGCGCCTAAATTTGCAACTATTTTCTGTGCTGCACGACTCTTCATTGATGCCGTTTCCGTCGTTACCAGTGAAGCTACCAAAGCGTCCCTTCTCCAAAGAGGAGAGTAAGGAGGAGATACCAAGTGTCGCAGCATCTACTAGCGAGGGCACACGGGAGAGGAAGGCGTTAAGACTGCTCGATCACAGATCTTACGAAGAATTGTTCTTAGCACGCTCTTTGGAAGATGCAGGTCACTGGGCCTACGGCGTGGTGGGCGTAGAACTATGGTCCTTGGACCTAGAAACAGGTACTCTCATTCGACCACCAGGTGGAACGTGGTCTGATATGAGCTTGCACCCACCCCACAAAACACACCTTGAATTCGAAGAGTGTATGGAATGTCGCATGTGCCTTCCAACTCATCCTCGATACGTTCGACCTGATGCGTTGGCCCCAGGGGTTGGCATACCTGGAGTATTGTGGAGTGAAGTTGGGCGAGCCGAGAATCGAGAGAATTCAGAGGGGACGGATCGTGAGTTCAGCATATACTGGCGTTCAATAATTTCGTTGGCAGCCGACCCGGATCAACCATACAACGCCCGACTTCAAAAGGCGGCAGAGATAGGATTGGGCTGGGCAGGGGCTGTTCCATTTAATGTGGAGGGTCAACGCGGAATGGTCATCTACTTTGCTCGGCACTCGGTTAACCTGGTACAGTTGCAAGCCTTCACGAATGAGCAATATCTCATCGCAGCAGCAAACTATCTCAGTTCCGTCTGGGCTCTCCGAGTACCCCGCACTGCTGCTGTTCGAGAACGAGAAGAGCGACTGCACAAACTGATGAGGAGAATCGGAATCAAAATCCTGGCAGTTGTTCGAATGGGAATGACGTTGGAAGATATCAGGAACGGCAAGCCTATTCAGCCACCGGAGAAAGCGTCTGACGGACAGCCGTCTTCTCTATTGGGTTCGCTACTCGATCCATTAGCAACTGCACAGAAGCTAATGGAGGAAGGGAAAAAGGCCGCGGACAGAACAGCAGCAGAAGCTAAACGAGAGATCAACTACTTGCGTCAAAAAGCCCAGAGAGTGTTGCGGAAATGTCGAGGTGCCGGTCTTCAAGGCCCGCCAGTCTTCACCTGGGAAGCCACGGCATGGTCTTTTTTCGGTGTTTTGATCACCATGTTGTTTATTCTGCGTCTCAATGTCCATCTTATCGAAACCTATGAAGCGGGTGCTGATCTCACTTTGGGACCTTTGGCGTCCTTCACGGCGTCGGTCTATATCTTGACGGCTGCCCCTGCTTCCCAGCCTCGGAACAACCTGGTGGCACAAACTGTTGCCATGATTGTGGGACTCTGTCTGTCTTACATCGAAGACTTGGATTTGTGGATTCGTGAAGCCATCTCAGTGAGCGTCGTTGTTGCCTTGATGGTGAAGTTTGGATTCTTGCACGCTCCAGCGGCAGGTGTTGCTTTGACGTTTGCGTCAGGCAGTCAAAAATGGAGTAATATATTGGCGCAGGTGTCTGGGAATTTGGTCATCATCGCTGTTGGATCACTGATCAACAATCTCTCAGACAAACGGCAGTATCCTACGTCATGGGGATTTCGACCGTTGGTGGAATGGTACCGCCGCAAAAAGAGAAGAAGAGAATTGAAGGCCTCGTAAAACAGTTGTGATTTTGCTTGGCTCTATTTCATGTTCTGAATATATGTTGAAAGAGTTTATGATAATGAAAGAGTTGCACTTCGTTTTACACTCTACGAACGCTGCTCGTTTTAGTGTGGCGCGGAGGGAATACCTCGTAATAGTCAATACGCGTACTGTACATGTACAGTCAGTACCCCCCGGTATGACATACTGTTCGCACGATTCAGCCGATTGCAAGCAACATCGACGCGTTGTCTCGGGTTCTCGTTACGTCGTCAATTTTTCAACCGACAACAAAAGTGAGGCGCATCACCGATCTCAAATCCGCAAACAATCTGGCAAATCGGCCAAATCTGCACTGTCCTTTTGCAAGAAGAGCAAAGAAGAAGATCCGGATCATGTCGCCTTCAATAGAACAAGAAGGCTCACAGCCTCTGACTTACGAAGCTAGCAGGGCTCGTCAATCAACATGGGGACAACCTGACAAAATTCATTGGGACAAGGATTACGCCTTTCGAGACTCGCCCTATCGGTTGTTACATCATCAAAAAGGGCTGATGGGAACCTTTCGCATCCAGTTGCTGGAAGCGAAGGACTTGGAGCGATCATATTGGAGTGCGCTCGCATTGGGCCCTGTCAAGCACCTTGGTTTGAGCAAAGCGCATGGAAACGTCTCTGCATACTGCACAGTTGAGCTTCGTTCTTATGAGCACTCAACTATGAGTCCCGCTATCCATACCGGTACATATACACGTGGAGGGATAGATAATGAGGAAGAAGATGAGAACCAGAAGCTACCAGCCGCGTCGACGCAGTACAAATCACAGGTCGTTCCCAACCAGAACTCACCTGTTTGGACTAATTGTGAATGGGATGTTCCGCTCAAGAAAGGAATTAAAGATGCTGTTCCACTAGTGTTGCACGTGGAGGCGATCGAAGATGCTTCTGCTACAGAATCATTTGGGTTGCCTCTCAGCCCCTCGGGCGATGACCGAATTCTCGGAGCAGGCGATGTTGACGTAACACCTCTGTGTTTAGGTGAAGACAAGGGGCAAGCCATAGTTGGTGTGATGGATGTCTGGGTGCCGATCCTCAAGAATGGAAAGGAAACTGGAAAAGTTCGTGTCATGGTGTCGTATTCACCTCACGGCATGACTCCACAGCCCAATGATCTTGTCGCACTTGAAGCGTTTGCCCGACGCAGTCCCGCGCGAGCATCATGTATCCCAGTCATGCCACCACTGGAACCATTGCGTGTACTACAAGCGCAGAATGGATATCTGTTAGTGGAGTACAGAATGCGCAATGGCGAACGTGCGACACTGAGGGTTCATCGGAAGGCAGTCTTTGTCATTGAACGCTGCAATATTGTAGATGGTGCCCTGAATCTGGCACTCTTACCTGCCGATATCTTCTTGTCCACTCCCGTGGGCCATGCCACTCAATCCGTTGCCGGTCCACTCTTGGAAGCTGGCGGCGAGCTGGTCATGCCGGCACTACTTTCAGCCAAGTTAGTTTGGGGTCTCTTTCGCACCACTGGCTTTGCCGCACTCTCGGGTGTTACTGCAGCCACTGGTGCAGTTATCAACCAATCAAGAAATGCGCACGAGGACCGACAACGCCAAAACTCTTTTGCGCAGGCCGTCCATGCTCATGTTTGAGAAAGAAACTATGACAGAGAGTAGATACTCCTTGCTGTCTAGTGAATGTTCTGTATGTTTAAACAATCTATATATCATGATGTATTGTAACTTTCTCCCTAGTCAAAACCCCCTGTATCCGTTGGTCGGATATACGTAATCTTTCGGCGCTGCCGCATTCGGCGCACCATCACACTCGTAACATCCGCAGCTGACATGTGAGATGTATCAATTTCATCGATAGCAATGATCACGTCACCCTTTTGCAGGAAGCCGTCCACTGGTGAGCCATCTTTGATGCTCCAAACCACTGGTTGTCCATCCACGACATCAATAGCAACACCAAGTTTTCCTGCTGGTGCCCACAGCTCAGCACGATTGCCAGGAATCGGCTCCGCTTCTTCTTCGTCCTCGGCATCCAATGTGAGGCTGGCTGTAGCAGCAGCTAAGCGTGACAGTTTCGACGAGAACATGTTGTTGCCAGATGGCGAAGAATAGGAGGAGCCTGGCGAATCTGGTGACCGCTGCGGGCGAAAAGAAAACCGAGAACTTAAGCCTACACCTACGAGCCCAAGATCATCCTCATCATCCAATACAAGAGTCTCCTTCTCAGGGAACTCGACGGCCTCTTCTTCTTGAAACGGGGATAGATTTCGAGTGGACCCTTTCGAGTAGAATGGAATTCCGTTCCAACGTCGTCTACAGGTGACAGTACATGAGACACAACAGCGGAGAGGGTCAAGCTAATACAAATGAGATGGAGACTTACTTGTAGATCAGGTAGGATGCAGTGAGCGACCCTAGAATGAAAACGGCAGCAACTCCCGACAGAATGTACACCCAAGTGTAGTCGTTACTCCCAGAGTTGGCAGATTCTAAGCTGCTCGCACGTACAGATTCGACAGCTCGGAAAGTAGCGTGGTGATTCTTGACGTAGCCAACAAGCTGACTTTCGAACTTGTTCACAAGGTTCACCACGATGTTTTGAAATTGTTCGTCTGTCAAGATTTGATCTTTGGGATCGGGTCGAAAGTTGACGTCAACTATTGTCTCCAACTCAAGTGTCGCATCTCTCTCGTACCGCTTCTGATCAACTATGTCAACTGCTCTCACCGTTAGATCGTACTCCGCTTGGCTATCAAAGATCTGTTCATAAAAGTACTTCATTGCATCTCCAAAGACTGTTGCTTCAGCTGAATCGAAGATCTTTTCCATGGGGTCGACGGAAACTACGATTGTGGATGTGAGAAATGTTGGAAAGTCCATCCTTGCGTCCTCTGGAGGCTTTCCATTCTCCAGAAAGTACTCAATATCTGTAACGGGAACGTGATCGTGTCCGGTTGACGACGACGCGATAGCATGGCCTGCTAGAAGCAAGAGCAGTAGCCATGATGGGAAGCGCTGAACTATCTTCATCGTTGTTTTCGATATTCTCTACAAGAGTCTTGCTCTACTATTAGCAACCTGAGGTATAGACAGTTCTTGTTGGGCCTGAGGGTGATCGATTTGAAGTTGAGAAACGTAGGGATGGAGGTCCGAAAGTCTCCAAGTTGCAAAAAAAGTGAGCTGAAAAATGTCATTCAACGGTCAGGTTTCCGTTGAGCTGCGGTACTGGTATACTGTACATGTAGCATCGGTACGTGTACATTCGCTACTACTCGAGTACATCGTACAGAGATACTGTACCGGTACCGATACTATCCATATCAATTTCGAAAAGCGATTTTGACGATGATGAACTCAGAGTACGCAACGTAGCAGCCACGCCCCCCTGCCTTCTTTGTGTCATCCAAGTTGGGCGGCTGCATACAATTAGATAATGCCCATTGATATAGATCTCCTCCGAGCTGACAGAGGGATTCTAGAGCGTCTGCTCGAATCTCAATGCCAGCGTTTTCCGGACGTGCCAAGAAATACTCTTTGCCAAGCACTCGAAAGCACGAAAACGCGGGATGCCGCCCGGAGACGACACGTCAAAGATTTGGAGAACGAGCGCAACAAACTCAAGACTTTACAAAAGTCATTGGCACCAAACTCGCCATTGGAGATCGACAGGAATGAAGCCAAGCAACAGGTCAAACTTCTCAAGAAATCCATTCAGAATCAACAAGTTGCGCTTCAAACGGAGGAACAAGATATCCACGACATGCTCATAAAAGTGGGAAATGCTGTTGACATAATTGGTGATTATCTTGAACTTGAGGCTCATAGGGTAAACATCTTTTCCGAGTTGGATATTGTTGATCCAGTCTTTTCCATTGGCGGGTACGAAAAGATTCATTTTGAGGGTCCGTCATCCTTCACAGCATTGTCAGCGCATGGAGCTGAACTGGCGCGAGCCATTACCACTCATGCAATCTCTTCGTTTAAGGAGGAACGCTTTCCTTTAGTAGCTCTTCCACAGTCAATACCCTTGGAGAAGACAAGGGCACACTCAGCACTCGGGTGTCAGCCAGATCGTTGCGAGGATCGGAGTACACGATACCCGTCTTTTCTGGCTGCGAGTTTGTTGCACAAAGACAAAACTTACTGGGATAGAGCGCTACCTCGAGGACACGTTTGCGTTTCCTCGAGCCAGCACCTTTTTGACGAGCGGGAGCGCCAACGAAGAGCTACGTTTCGACACACGAAGCAAAAGTGGTGGGAAGAGGTACCGGCAGAACAAGTGGGGTTACTGGGGATGACAATTTGTACTTTAGATGAGTCACGAAGATTTCAAATTGAGATGGCCGATCGAATCGTTGACTTTCATGCCTCATTGCTGATTCCAGAAAGATTTTGCAAAAGTCGCCGCGGTACTGTGATGGTCAGAAAACGAGTCGTCCCGGCATCTCAATTGTTACCGTGCGAAGCTAGTCGAATACTGATAGAGGGATATCTTCTGGGTGGATACGTATGTCTGGGGTTTGTATCCAACTGCACAGACTTTGTTACACGAGCAATGAAAACACGTTGTGGTGGCTCGTACGTCGAGTATGTCCACTCAGTGCATGCGACATGTTGTAGTGTTACAGAGACATTAGAATGGCTCGCGCACAACAACTTGGCCAAGGATGAAGAGGAAACAGGGGTCTCGTTACCCCCAAGTCTAACCTTGACAATGGGATACGATCACGGCGCAACAGTTTTCTTCCCCTTTGAACGACAAGTCTCCGCTGGGAAGGCAGGGCGCAAGCCTGTGGTGAAAGTTTTGCCCGCGACTAACCCACGTACTATTGGCGATTCTCTACGGAACACAACCGCCAACAATGATGATATAGCGCATGTGCCACCAAAGGCCAAAACGCCGTTCGCGCTTGATCGCATGCCCACCCCCGAGGAGGTTAGAGCCGAGGTCTACATGTCACCGTTTGACTTTTTGCCTCTTAAAAAGTAGACTGCCACGTTTGGTTCCGCTTGCTAGTCGTTCCAGGAGCTCGTTGTGCCACAGCAAAGGTGATGCTGCTCAACTTGATTGTTTGCACACCAAAGTATGGGTTACCGAGTTAACTTTTAGGCGAATAGACTCTTGATCACTGCCTGAGGGCTCAACTTCTTCAAGTGCGTATACTTCTGACCTGTGCCGACAAAGACAACAGGAGCGCCGGTAACGTGTGTCATGGTCAAAGCAGCGCCGACCTTATCACTGACAGTGTCGAACTTGGTCAAGATGATTCCATCAATCTGCCGAACATGACCACCACTTCTCAGGGCTTTGTTGAACATGCTAAGCTGATCGATACCGTCGTTTCCAACCAGGGCTTCGCATACAAAGAGAACCAAATCAGGTTCATTCTCCACGACTAGTTTGCTCAACGCCTTCATCAAGGGTACGTTGTTTTGCATTCTTCCCGCAGTGTCAACGAGAACAACATCGTGGCCCTCCTCCTGTGCATGGTCAATCGCTGCCTTGGCGACCGCGGAAGGATCTTTTGCATATCCCTTATGATATAAGGGTACTTCAAGACATTTCGCGTGCACGTTCAACTGTTCAACAGCACCACTTCGAAACGTATCACAAGCAGCCAGCATGGGTGAGCAACCATTCGTCTTCAGATAGTAAGCAATCTTCGCCAAAGACGTACTCTGTAGGACCATAGAGACGTAAATGTTAGTATTACAATCCAGGAATTGCCTTGATGACTGAACCGCACACCCCAACATACCTTCCCCACGCCGTTGATCCCAATGAATGAAATGACAAATGGTCGTTTACCACGACCTCCGAAGAGTCCACCGTCACGCTTCGTGATGACACCTTTCAGAGGATCCACTGCTCGAGCCTTCTCTGGGGCCAGAATTTTAGATATTGCAGTTTCCAAGGCTTGCCTTACCGCCGTTTTGATTCTGGAAAAGGACTGCATTCTCTTCCCAACCAACTTGGACTTGACGTTTGAGCAAATTTCAACTGCAATATCACTTGCAACATTCTTGGATGTCAGCTGCTGTTGCATATTTTGCAACGGTTGCTCCAGATCTTTCTCGGTCAAGACTTTGTTTCCCGCCATTTGACTCATCAGCCCCTTGAGAGAGGATCCCCAGCCATCATCACCATCGTCATCATTCAAGACTGCCTCATCCTCCCAATCAGGAACTTCCTCGGAAGACGGCAGATAGGCAGCTCGTGCTTCTAGTAGAGCTCTTGAATCATCAGCATCTTCTGCGTCCGTGGGATCCTTCGAAAAGTCTAATTCTGCCATAGCTTGCTTTGTCACCTTGGCCTCGCCCCAATGACGCTTCTCCTTGCCTTTGTTCTTGGAAATATTCTTTCGCTGTGGTTCGTCATTGCGAGATTCAAGTTCCTGCAAGTTGGCAGCACTGCCCATATCTTTCTGCTTCGTCGCTTGCTTCCAAAGAATGAGAAAGGTCTTGTGAAACAATGTTGAATCAGGCAGCACTTCATCCCTCGATGTATCAAAGAGTTGATATTCCTTCGCGACAGAGTCCAATAGGAGAGACAGCCACACGACGGACTTCCTCAGAAGGACTTCGGGGTACAAGACAACGACAAAGAAATTGGCAGAGTCCTTCCATTCTGCAACAGTTCCCTGGTTGATAGAACGCACTTGCGACGACCTTGTTGGGTCCAGCAAAGTCGATGCAATGAAATGGTTGATTTGCTGCAACTGTTTCGCCGTCGCTTCTGGGGACGAATCAACGATATGCTGATACAGGATCAATCCTCCTTTGGAGATTATAGTGAGTGAATCAATCATGGCAATCGTGAGGTACTATTAGTCTTTGGCGGCTCGTAGTTTGCAGTAGTGGAGTTGTTTGATGATGATGGGACGACCAATGATGAGCGTAGTCTACGGTGTGAGGTGCGCGGAACTGCGCATCCCAACTTTTACGAACCAAAACGAACAATTTTGTCTATGAACTGCACACACGACACAATCACCAACGTTTCAAAAAGTTGTCGTTGCTCCCCTCAATAACATCCTTTCTCAGCACAGAAATCAAAACTTCAGAATGACAAAAGTCGTAGGAATCTCCATTGTTCGCACTGGCGCCGATCTCAATGAACCAATCCCAATCACCATGGCCTGTGATTTGGCATCGTTTGGTTTCTTCCAACGACAGGTGAGTTTTTTCGCTTCTCAGCGTTCGACCGAAAGTCATTGGTGACTCGTGGGTTCTACAGAGACTATGTACGAAGGTCATCGAGGTACGAGGTCTCGAACGACAATTTCAGAATTTAGAGAGCTGTAATCGTTGACGTCAATTCAGGCCGTCGGAAGCTCTGGACCTCCTTACTTGCACTCCAATGCCAAGATCATGACTGCTAATCTTGGAGCAAGAACGCTTTGCATGGTGTGATTGATCAACCACCAGTTCACGGATGTGAAAGTGGGATTGAGTACAATACCGTCCCATGTTTCAACTCTCTATTCATTCTTTGTTTTTGACAATGGACTAACCGATATTTCTGCCTGCAGAGCGTCAAGGAAATGCTGACGTTCTTGACGAAGACATTCATCAAGAGAACAGAGCCTGGTCAGCGTCAATCAGTTACGCACGAGGGGTACGTCGTGCATTGTTATGTTCGATCCGATGGCTTGGGTGGAGCCGTTACGACGGACGCGGATTATCCGGCGCGTGTTGCGTTTGTTTTGTTGGGGCAGCTCTTGGAAGAGTTCACTGCCGAACACGGAGATACCTGGAAGACGGTGAACGCTGCTGAGTCTGTTGTATTTCCCCCTATCGAGGAATACTTGGTCAAGTACCAGGATCCATCTGCCGCGGACAAGGTTACCAAGATTCAAAAGGATTTGGACGAAACAACCCAGATTCTGCACAAGACCATTGACAGTGTCCTGGAACGTGGAGTGAAGCTAGATTCCTTGGTGGAGCGGTCCAATGATCTCTCGTCTCAATCCAAGATGTTCTACAAATCTGCCAAGAAAACCAACGCTTGTTGTGTGGTGTCGTAGTTGCATTGATGGAGAATACCGGTAACTCAATGGTGTAGTTTAAATAATATGCTGTAGCAAGTCTATATATGGCCTCTGGAGCCAGACTTGCTCCCTCTCTGGGAGGGTCTGCCTCTGAAACCTGATAATAGATGCAAAGCAAATAGTCGGGGTTCAGTTCTTCTTCCTGGTTAAGAATCTACTCAAAGCTCTCGAAGAGGCGAACTCGACGAACACCTCAAATGGCAACGAGGACAGCATCGCTTCATCGCTTGGGTCACAACTCAGCCGCACCAACCGCGAAGTCTTTTCAACGCTGCTGGCGTTTTCCCCGTCTGAGGAATAGTGGATGCCTTTCAGAATGTTCGAATGTTTCATACGTTGCTCATCAACTGAATCAGGGAATGAAGGGTGCGTACTGCTATTGCCTAAACGGTCCCTTGTCTTCTCCAGAAGAAACTCGATGATATCTTCCTCACAACCACGTGGCCTCAACTCAACCAGAATCACTAGATCTGGCATACTCTCGTGCACATAGAGAGATCGCGCATCTGGGCTACCGTTGGTGCTGTCTACAATACGCACAGAACAATTGCATTCCGATGCTCGGAGGAATGACAAGAGATTCTCGTGGACCATTTGTTTGGCCTTATTCATGCCTATTCCTTGTTCACGCAGAGACGAGAACACGGCGTCACGTTGCCACCACAAAACAGTGTCTGGAGCTGTCTCGCTGGTCAGAGTCTTTGCCAATGTACTCTTTCCTGTTCCAGCTGGCCCGACAGGTAACACAAGTGTCTTTGGGCGTCGGACCAGCCTCGTTAAACTCGCGGTGTAGCCAGTGCCCGGGAAAAAATCATAAGAGGCAAACCCATCCAACGAAAACCCAGCGGCGCCGCCTAGGAACGCCTCCATGTCGCGCTCCAGTGATTTTGTAGAGCAACTATTGTACACAATGCAACTGACAGTGGGGTTTTCTTTCAAGAATGCCAAGTATCCAGGATTTAAACCCTTCCTTCCGCCAGTGGTGACCACCACAACAGGTGGATGATTTTGTCGTTTCAGAGCCGCCTCCAGTGCCTTCGCAACACCCGCCACCATTTCGGGCTTGCTTCTATGCAGAACGGTTGATTTCAATTTGTCAGAATGACGACCAAAGTTTGCTGTGGCGTCCTTGTGAACCAGTGGGCAATGCTGTACAGCCACGACCTCGGAAAAGATCATTTGGCCATCGCTCCCTCGGATAGTACCAAAATTGAGTCCGAATGAACTGACATCCCGTCCTGATACAAGAAGAATCGCGCGTGTTCCTTCGAACGATTTGATCCATTCTACTGTCTTTTCGGATTGAAGCGACTCCACCTCGTGGTTGATCTCGCTAAAGGTATCGGGGCCAATCTGATACGAGAGCCCAGTTAGCGTGTGCTCCACAAGGTGCCCATCACCGTACAGCATCCGGAGCGGCGCATCCTTGGTGGGCCTGGCACGACTGTGTGCTACATTATAACAAAGACACTGAATAGTGGGAAATAAGTGTCGCAAATGGGCAACAAAGGCTGGACCCCATACTTCTTCAGCGTAGATGCTGTCCTGCACAGTGACACGCACCAAAAGACACCCATCTCTTGTTGATTTCACCATGACTTCACGGAACAAAGGTTTTTCCTGATCATGGCGTTTCACCCATTCATCGACTTCCCTACAAACATGATTGATTCGATCCTCCGCAAGTATCGATAGGGCTTGGGGTAGCGGTAGATTGTATGTCATTTTGTTTCGATATTTCTCCATCCTGGTGCTTGGGACTCGTAGCTCCGGGCTGTCAAACAGCTGGGAGAATACTCGCGAGACCCATGGCCGGAACGACGGTGACTCCATGTCAAGCATCAGGTATTGTTGTCGTGTCGTCGTCGTTTGGTGATGCAGTCCATGATGCAGTCATTGTCTCGTGCGTTCTCGTTCACAGAATGAATTTTGGAAAGTGTGAAGCAGTCTTCTACGCTACTGTTGTACCAAATGCTACATGTACATGTACAGTACATGATTGCACGCCCGATCTGCCAGATCTCGAAATTGAAATGTCAGATCCTATCCTCCTATCGGTACATTTATCCCTTCCTTTCGTGTTGGACTCATTGACAATTGACATCCTATCTTAAACATGAGCATGGACACGGCAGATGAAGCTGGTGGCGAGGCCATATTCTCCAGCGATGGTCTTCCTCCACTAACGACAAGAGCACCAAAAATTGCATCCATCGCAACCAAGGAAGGTGATGATGTATTGGATTCCAACAATCTAGTCGACCCTTCGGCAGCGATCTCCATTTTTACCAACAAATCGAGCGAGACGTCTCAACAGAAACTAGCTCGATTGCAGAAAGAACTGTCAGAACTTTTGGATGAAACAAAGGACGACGGCGTAGCCAAGCTTGCGTCAGAACTGTCATCTCGGATGGAGATTGGGGTGAATGAACACGACGACTTGGGCAAGCTGCTAGATGAACACATGAAGAGCAATCAATCCAAAAGTTCTGCAGAAGCAAGCGGTGTGGTCTATGAACTCTACGGTGGGACCACAGCTTCATCTTCATCAACCGAAGAGCGTTTGCTAAAGCTGGAGCAAGTCATTGGCGGTTCTGCAAGTGTCCCTCTTTTGTCGAGATTGCAGGATCTGGAGAAAAAGATGAAGTTCCTCGACGAAAAGGCGCTGGAGGACGCCGTGACGAAAGCGAGAGTGATCCGGTACGTTCATCCAGCTTGACAGTCTAATTTGTTGATATCCTCATCTTCGCCGCTAACCTTTGTCATTGCTGGTAGCTCTGACTTGGAGGCCGCCTCGAAAGCTCGCTCCAAGCTCTCCAGCTCGACCTCTTCCGCGGACAACAAAACCATCTCAGAGCTTCACGCACAACTTATTCAGTTGGAGGGGATCTCCGAACACTTGCCAGCTCTAACACACCGTCTGCAACAGCTCGCTCATTTGCATGTGGATGCTGCTAACTTTTCGTCTCGCTTGGCGCAAGCCGAAGAATCGATCACAACAGTTCAGGGATCACTTGCTAGTCTCGAAAGCTCGGTCGGGAAGGTAGAGGAGAGTATGATTGAAAACATCAAGACTATGGACGCCAATCTCAAACAGTTGGAAGCAAGACTTAAATAGAGTAATTTGGAACGAAATGGACTTAAAAAGATCTACTTGATATCCTTGACACACTAGCGGTCATGCCATAGAAGAATTACAATGTAAAGCACGAAGCCACAGCCCATGCCTGCACAATATCAAAGACACAAGTAAGTCAAAGAGATGTAGGGTCGCTCCCTTGCGCGAAAAACGCGCATGGCGCGCATAGCGCGCAGCGCATTTCGCCAGTTTTGAGTTTTGCTTGCGGCGACCGCAGCCACTCCTTTTCCTATCCCCGAAGTTCTAACAAAATAAATGATAGGTATTTCTGCAGCTCCCCTCACTACAGGTGTATTCGGTTGTATGCAAAAAAAAATACGCGTTGGGGTTGGAAAATGTTTGTTAGCATTTAAAAACCGTGATAACGCCCTTGTTTGATATATACAATCTCCCGGTAGCTCAGTTGGCAGAGCGGTGGACTGTAGCGGCGTAACCCGGATATCCATCGGTCATGAGTTCGATTCTCATCTGAGAGATATTTTTGCCGCACCCCATCCCCAGGACAATTTGTTTCATGTGGTCGTGCCTGTTCACTGACCTTCACAAGCTCTCGGTAGCTCAGTTGGTAGAGCG
>JAVCKV010031072.1:0-14907 GCA_032274145.1 Herpochondria borealis | reverse complement strand
GGCAAGGGCAAGGGCAAGGGCAAGGGCAAGGGCAAGGGCAAGGGCAAGGGCAAGGGCAAGGGCAAGGGCAAGGGCAAAGTGGGTAGTATTAGGTATACGCGAAAAGGAGTTTCGCTAATATTGAAATCGGGAAAGGTAAAGACGCGTTCCTTTTCGGCATTGGTAAAGTCTATGAGTGCAGCGTCTCTGGCAAATTTAGTTAGGCGTAAATAAGCAATCATGGATAGTCTAGTAGACCCTAGACTGGTGTACGGGGACCCGTCATTTTTACAAAAACGACTCAAAAATGAGGCTGTCATTACTGGAAATGAAATTGAAGTTATTCTGCCCGCTGGCAATCCACTTGTAATTGATTTGGGCCAACAGCTGGAATTTCCATTGGGAACAGATCCATTTGTATTTGGGCAAGATAATCATTTCGAAGTTACGTGGATTTGGCAGGAAAAAAAAACAACCGGCCGGTGTAGGACAAATTGCCAACTGGGGAGACGTGGTGAATCACGAAGAACTCGTTATTCACCCATTTGCTATGAATTATTTGTTTACTAAACCAAAACTAATGCAAGGACTCGATGTTCTCGAAGTCGACAATTTTGCTCCAATTTACGGCCAAGGCATTTACGAACAATTTGTTCGTGGCCACGCTGATGACGTCTCGACATTGCCATATTTTTATGAGGCAGGTGACATGGCCAGGTTTCCCGTTCTGGATTCAAGAAAATGGGGACCTGGTTTAAACGATAATTACGACAAACATATCCACGCGAATATCGAGGATAAAAACGTGTGGAAACAAAACCACTGTGTTATGGATATTCCATTCGAATATAGACACCGATCTACAATGGCCGACTTGGTATTTCCCAACACTGGTGCCAAAGGCTTGACACTCGTAACATCCATTACACCAAATTATAGGACACTCTTTTATCGAAAATATAAAACGGGAAGTAATGTGTATTTGAGTGCTGATTTTAGACCGGTAATTAAGAGTGTCCGACTTATTATAAACAAGCCGCGATTTACGGAGAATGGTCTAAAACTAATTCGCAACCCTAAACAGACAGGGCTTTGTTATCCCGCTACACGACCATTTCAGTTTACGCAAAACATTCCCGAGCAGACGCGAGATATGCAATTTAGTTGCGTTGACGTGCCCATGCCCAACTACATGTTGCTACAGCTGTTTAACTCCGATGATTTTCGTCCAAACATTACCAGTCCATTGGACACTCCATTTTTAAAACCACTGGAAATGGGCCTAGATAAAATTGAATTTCGATTTGGAAATAAACCACTGTCTTTTAATATCGCCAATTTTGACGTGGACAAAGCTGGTTCTAAATACCAAAGGCGGCACATTCTAATGAATTCTGACATTTTCAACGTGAAAGGGATGAGAAAAGATATTCTCACAGTGGAAGAGAAAGACTATTATCACAAACACTATTTGTTTAGTTTTAATTCATCCGAGTTTACGCAAACGTTATTGCGACCAATGGACTATAGCGGTGGGCCAGACCAGCTGTCAACATTTACAACAACTCTTACCGGCGACAGTGATACAAAGCTTACACCCGGAAAATTGATATTTACATTTTTTTTCAGTGACTGGGGAAGAAGCTATGACAATGCATCTAGTCTAATGTTTTCGCCGCCCATGACCAATCTAGTTGTTGGAAACTAAATGCGTATAAATAAGGCTGCACATTTTCAGAAATTGTCAGTTGAATATGAGAAGTCGAGGAAGAAAAAAGACTAAGCCAATGATTAGGCTCCAGGAAACAAACACTTGTGGAATGGAACCCGATCTGGATGCGACAACTTGTCGGGACTTGAATGAAGCAACGGAAAACCAAAATGAAATGCATTGGTGCCGAGGGTTCTGCGTAGAGCTGTGTCGAACAACCCTCGTATTCTTCGTGATAACAATGGCGTTGGTACTAGCTATAATGGCTGTATATTTGTCTATAGTTTCTGGCATGAACTCTGCAAATGATAAAGCGCGTGTAATGGCATATCCATCATTTTCCACGTTACAGCCGCCGCCAGCACCCTCTTCTTCTCCCCCTCCTCCTCCGTCTTCTTCTCCTCCTCCTCCTCCTCCTTCTTCTTCTTCTTCTCCTTCTTCTCCTCCTCCTTCTCCTCCTTCTCCTTCTCCTCCTTCTCCTCCTTCTTACTCTAATGCGTGGGATCATATTATTGAAAATGTGTCTGATTTGTTTACTATCGACGCCGCTGATAATGAAGGGCGAGAAACGTCAACTGCAGCTATTACAACCACAGCCACTACTACTATTAAAACATCAATGACCACCACTACCACTGTCACTACCACGGAAAGCATTACACCGTGGGAGTACGACGATGAAGATTTGGCTAATAACGACGAAATGGGATCGGGAGGCGGCCGGGAAGGTGGCGAAATAGGGCCGAATGAGCCAGTCACACACAAAGAAGAACGAACAAAAGAAAAGGAGGAAAATGTGGAGGAAATGGATGATGCGGAGCCGGATGACTCGTTCATAACAAATGAGATTAAAAGTGCAGTTTCAAAAATTGACTGTCCTACTCTTTACAAACTTACCAAATGCTGGAAGAAAATGAGGAGAAAGAATCGCATATCAGAGTATATCGGTAAAGGGTAAATTGTTTACTATGCAGTTGATTAATAAAATGACTCGCAAGGGTCCCAAAAAAAGCAAATGTCTCGTTATTGCGTATATAAAGAGGGTGTGCCTATGATAAACCTCTCAGTAATCATGTGGTATCCAAACTTTCTGGGCCTGTGCATAGCACCTTCGGGTTCGGGTAAAACAACATGGGTGCTAAATGAACTAGAAAGATATAGATCAGGGGGTGTTTTGCACATTCGCAATATAGTATTATTTACCACCAAGGTTGGCCGGCCAGATTTAGAATCCACGCTTTTAAAACACGTGACAGTGTCAAACTATGCGGATTTAGATACCTCGATTGTTGCGCCTAATACATTTGTCATATTCGACGAACTGAATCAAGCGCTTTTGGAAGAGGGCGAGGCAAAGCTGATGCCAAAAATTATATCCGTCTTTACCACGGATGCTCACCATAGAAATTATTCCGCCATAGTGATTATGCAAACAATTCTAAAGACTTCCGCATACCAATTGATTAGGTTGTGCCAGGCACTTACCGTGCAAGTGCAAAATGGGAGCAATGTCGAGTTGCTCAAACACGTTCCCACATTTCAGCCCGTGTTGGCCGAGTTTACCAAATTTCTGAGTCGCTCGCAGTCGTTGTCGTGCTTTGCAACTTTGTATATAAATGCACCCATTAAATATTGCACTCTCAATTCATTGTTGTACGTTGCACTGGGCGCAGAGTGTTCACTCCTACTTTCGATGAACAGTGAAAAGTCGATGGCTCGCTTGTCCAAGGACATCGAAGCTCTTGTCAGGCCTATAATTGAAATAGGATATAAAAATGGCCTACTATTTGTACCTCTTAATGAGGTCAAATTGTCCCCCCTTATGGTCCAGACTAACCATACTACCGATGAAACGCTGTCACCGCAAGAACGACTTTCTAAAAATGTAGCAAACATGATTCGCCATGTGGCCCACGGATCTAAAAAGCGGGCCTATTGGTTTTTGTGGCTTAATTTTATCAAAGTTGACGGGATAGACATTGACCCGGACACTCTTATTTTCCAGATTGCCAACTATCAGCTACTGCTGTCTGAATATTTTCGCTTATTGTTTCACCCTAGCCACCTGGCAAAGAAAAAGGCAAAGTTTTCAGAGGCGGAAGTTATAGTAACAGCGATTCTTTTGTTAAATACAGCCTTCGATAAATCTGCCATAGCAAATAAGTCACTAAAAATGACGGCTTCAAAGAGTCGGGCGGTCGAAACAGCGAAAAAGAAAATTGCGAAAATCAAAGCTTAAAACAACGAGGATACGAACAATAAGCATGCGCTCGCTAAAATCTCTTATAAAACAAACATTTCAAGTGTCCATCGCATCATTCGCCGTCGAAATGAGCTTGAGCAAAGAGGTCCGATTTGTCGATAATGCTATTGAGAATGCTTTAAATTTCTGCTTTTCAGATTGTGAGCGTCTAAATAGTGTAGACGGGGTTGATCAAGGCGGCCTTAGCCTGGGAGCTGTTGAGCCAAAATCTATCCAAGTAGCCCAATCGGCATTCTTTGATTTGGTTGGCAGCCATAACGTTTATTGGTCAAAGCTGAAAACTCTTAAACAAGCATACCAGCGTAGACTGGCAAGCCTGCATAGTGTTGTCATGGAGCCACTGATTGTTCCGTGCCCTTCATCTCTTAACATGGCAAAACTTTACATGTCATTATTAAATGATACAATTTTAAACGAGAATGTGACAAATATAAAATATGATAGTTTGTCTGCATTAGGCACCGTTCCTCCTAGATTGTACGTCTTGTGTTACATGTTGGCAGCCATGTCAACCCAAAGATCATTCAATGATCAGATTATAATTCCCGTGTTTTGCGGTGTGAGCAGCACTGGCAAAAGCAAACTCACTGATTCGTTCATGCCCATACGGAAAAAGGTTGCTCATGACGCACAGGGAGTTGGTCGATATGAACTGGGAGATACTGACATGGCACTCGAATGGCCAGATTTTGTATATTCATCAATGACGTCAAAAAACGATATTCAAATTGTTAAAAACTTGTTGCGAGGCGAGCCTTGTAGTGTCAAGATTAAAAATAGAACCGTGGCATTGCCTCGACCTCCGTGGTGTATTTTATCTACAAATGAAAATCTTTGGACGCATACATCTTCGGCAAATGGTCGTATAATTATGGCTGTAAATTACTCACATACGAGGGTTGCGGGAGAAAATCATATTCTAGCCATCAAGCGCCGCCTGATGGAGGTATATTTTATGCGTCAGGGAAAAGGCGTAAATATGGAAGTGTTTGATCATCATATACCATTGGCCGAAGCAAGGGCTGGCCTGGCGGCCATGGTTCTCTTGGAATTCAAAAAAGTGGACCATCCGATGAAACTGTCTAGTCCAACTCTGCTGCCCAGTGTGGTGCGAGGGCTACAACAATCGCGAAGAGTACTCCCAGATTTGATTGAACTTTCGAGGGAACGCGTGGACAGCCTTATTGCAAAATATGATGCGTGTTATACCAATACGTCAAAGGAAGCTGCGATCAAATACATACCACCAATGAAATATGATGATGTTTAGTATATTACAGGGCATGAAAGTTGAGTGTAAATAAATATGTAAAACAAAACTAAAAGTATAAATGTAGTGTTTTCTTTGCGTATATCTGCAGTTGTTTTGGACAGTCCAAGGCTGGCGGACCATTACGATGCTGACCAAGGTTGAAAAGGAGTCGAAATGGAAGGACGTGAAAGAATGGTTACAAGAGGAATTGGATAATTATTCAACGCCTCGTCAAAGTGACATTGTCAGTCGTGCTAAAGAAATTGGATTAACACGGTTGACTACAATCAAGTTTCTCAAACGCGATTTTCAGTCCTACTTTGAAGTCGGCAAGCCTAAATATCCTTGGCCATCCAAAAAAACGAGACAATATCTGATTAATACCTACCACGTAGTGTCTGTAGATTTGGGATTTTTTGGGGGTGTACGGCCTAAGCTGTTGCGTGAAATTGGCGTGTCTGTAGCTGATGCGTCTCCGTGTCTAGTTTTTGTCGTTGTAGCTACTCGATATGTCATTGCAGAGCCGATGAAAAATAAATCTGCAGAAGCTATGGTCGAAGCTATGACTAGGGCGTTTGACAAATATCATGACAAATTCAAGACGTATCCCCATCAGATTCTTTCCGACAAGGAAAAAAGCATAATGTCAAAAACAATGACAAAGTTTCTAGAGGGAAAAGCGTGCAAACTGTTTACATACTCTTTTAGCAGAAAAAAAAGCCTGTTTGCTGAAAATGTTATTGGAAATTTGCGACGCTCGTTTGCTACTCTTAAAATAAACCAAGAGGAACAGCACCAGCGTATGATGGGTAGTAAATGGAGCTGGAAGAAGGCCTTACAGCCTATAATTGATGGGTATAATGACCGTCCAATTATCTTATGGGGCAAGCAAATGTCCTTTAGTCCCAATATGGTGACGGAGAAAACTTTCCCTAAATACATGGAGGAAGTGGATAAGAAATTTCCCACCTACAGTCTTTTAGGGTTTTCAATTGATCCCAAGCTAGTAGATTGGAATTTGAATAAAAACGACAAGGTAAGACTCAAACGAAGGGCGGTAGAGGTGCCAGGAATGAATAAGACCGACGCTATAAGACCGATTAAAGACGAACTGTGGATAGTTATGCATAGATCTGTCCATTTAAATCTAAAGCATCAACTAATAAAGTATGTGCATCTTATTCGCGTACAGGATAATATTCTAGAAGGAAATGAGCCCTCTGAGCTCGCTATTCCTGAAACTGGATGCGTACTTGTTGAGCGAGCCGAAGACGATAGCGCGCCTGTTGCGTTGAATCCTATAGAAGGAGAAGACTCGGACGACGACGACGACGACGACAACTACGACTACGAGAGCGATGATGGAAAAAGCAAAAAGGAGGGAGCGGAAGGAAATTAGGCGTTGGTGGTATAAAACCAACATTATCAGAAACATGTCGACACACGTTCATCAGCACGCCATGAATTTGCAGCAATTTGCCAATGTAAACGTTCTTGGCTTGCCCGTTCACAGGGTCGACGATTCTGCTGTAAATGGCTTGCCAGATCCTTTACAGAGACAATTTTTCTTTCTCCACAATGATCTCCATATTGTATATGTCGAAACTGATGGGAAAAAGAGAGCCGTTGTCTACGACTCACTTGGACGTGGAGATTTCGAGCGTTTTGCCGGTGGATATTTAACTCGGATCGGATATGTTATAGTTGATGTTGGATTGACGCGCTGTTTGCAGCGGCCACTATCATCGACAACCTGCGGACTTCACGCGGTCCTTTTCAGTCTTGGGTTTATGGCTCTTGGCACACCCGATGAAATTCTAGAACTGTATATAAAGCCGATGCTGAGTTCATTGGCATCGCAGTTTGTTTCCGACAATCTGAGAGAAGGTTGTTTAGAACATAATCAAATATTTTTCAGAGACACTGGCAAACGCATTGATGTCAAATGGATTCGAAACATGTTACGACGAGCAAGGCATTCATTGGCAAAACTGTCGCTGAATGCCGCTCGGACGAACCTTACGACATTACATTGATGACTGACCGAGGCCATTGCATTACTCTCAGATTGAAAGATTTCAGACTGCTTGCTAAAGAGATTGAATATATTCGTCATAATCTGTACTCTCTGGCAAAGTCCACCATGCTCCAAGATACCGTCCAAGAAGACATTTACAGCAAAATTGTTGACTGCAAAAGCCTCCTGTCCATTAACCTGAGAAAAAATCAAGGGTCGCTTTACATGAGCGCGGGGTTTAAAACTCGCAATCACGTTGGCCACGCCGTATACGACCATACTCAATCCTTTTCTATTCCGCTGTTTGGCATCAATGTTGAGAGTTTTGCTCTCGAGTTGGGATTCAGTCTGAGGCCGTCTAGAGAAGAGGAAAAGATGGAGAATGATTTCTATAAGAAAGAAGATGGCGAGGGCGAGGACGACCAAGAGCAGCAAAGCCAGGAAATGGACGAAATGCCGACTCACGCTCTGCCTAAAAGGCAATGCAACGAGAAAAAGGTTGAAAAGGAAAAATCCACCAGCGTGTAGTCTCGTCAAATGACAAACTAGGAAGACTGCTGCCTCGCAATGTGTACTTTCTTTTCACGGATTGCGAGATGCTGTGTCGGATGCTTCCTATCTGCTTGCACTTCTAGGGCCCGTGTCTATTCTCTTTCCTTTTTCTTGCCTTTCCTTTTTTGTACCTTACTTACTTACTTACTTACTTAATACCTTAATTTTACTTTTAGTTTATCCCAACGTCTCATATATTCAAATTTTGTGTGCACAGCTCGATTATCATTTGCTCGTATTTTACTTAATTACTTTACAATAATGTACGTTCTTATATTCAGGAGATTGCTAATATTTTTTTTAAATGTCTTTTTTGTCTGTCTGCTTACAAATATATATTGCCATTTTGTCTTGCGTGCGGAGTGAAAATAAATGTTGTACATAGTGTAAATAGTGTATTTTGTCAATTGGTATGCGCAAATAAATTATATAACAAAAACAAACTGTCGTTTTCAACAATCTTTATTTCATTCTCATAGATGGGACGAGTGCAATTTACTTTGGCAAAGAGTACATCAAATAGTTGTCAAATGTTCCGCAAAATGATCTATATTTATGTAGTGATTTATTGGACTCTTGTGCTGCGGCTTGGACCCATTTGTCACGATCGCGCAGAAATAGTCGTCGCATCAAAGAGTCATTTTCGGTGGTGCTGCCTCGTTGGTATATATTTACACTGCTGGCTGACGGAATAAACAATTCAAAATGGGACGAATCGCAAAGCACTCTATGTTTTGTCAGACAGTTTGATGTTAGGCAGCAAATATCACCGGCTGAAGCGATGGGAGAAAAATGTCCCGGTTTCTTTTTTTCCGAAATGAAATGACACCAAAGAGATTTAAATGCATAAAGATTGCTCGCATTAGATATAATGCACGGTTTAGCAAATCCTATTAACACTGCGTCCGAATAAATGTGCAATACCCTATAACAGCGGGCTTTAAATATTATGGCCAGTGCCTCCATAAACTGAACAAGACGCAATCTATACCCCTGTAAAACTGTGACATTTAAAATAAATAAATGAGACTTGTACGAATGTCCTCCTGATGTACGCGTAATCATGCTAGTATCCGAACCAAAGAGGGAGATTGTGTAGTTTGACTGCTTTCCTCTTGGCAATTTCGTTTCATTTCCCGAGTAAAGTGACATGCACTTCTGTTCTGATTTGGTAGAAGCCCACATCCCCATCATAGAGTTGAGCCCCAATTTTAGTCTGTCGGCTTCGTACTTTTTATGTTGTATTGTATCAGCTAGTGTTCGTAGTGAAGCCAAATGGTTAAAAAGCGGTTTAAATTCACTACTAGATTTGAATATTATAATGTGATATACTCTGGTCGGGTAAAAACATTTCTGCTCCATCAAGTATTTTAAATACGGACCAAAAAAGAGGGAGGGCGAGTGCGTTTCCGTTGAAACAATCGCATTGTTAAATTTATCGCGGGAGAATACGCACGCATCTTCCGGAGTTCTCATTACGCCTTGTTTTCCCTCTGCTATTATATACATGCATACATCTGGACGCATTAGAAATTCCGGTGTAATGTCAGATGTTTTAATTGTTTTGGGAAAACGCTCCAATATACTCAGTTGTTTTACTAGTGGGCTCTCTCTAGCCATCTTTTCTATATTTGAATGCAGAATGCCTTCTCTCGTAATGCGAAATGCGTGGCAAAAGTGTATAATTTCCAGAGAGCAATTGAAATGGCGCAAGCAAGCGTCTTTCCAAAATGCATCTACTTTATCCGAGTGAAACTTTGTTTGGTCAAATGATTTGTATTTTAAATACGATTTTAATGGCAGGCACTCGTCACAGGTATGGGTAAAATTGTGATGCATTTGAACAGCTCTGCATCTGAAGGGGCTAGTTTCTTTGGTGGCAAATTCATCTTGGTAGACTATAAATAAATCTAACGCCTTTTTGTCTACTACTAAAGGACCGTGAGTTGAATAGCGATGAAATATCGCCCTAAACTGACATTTCTGTCGAACCTGCATGTCCTCGAGAATGGCGTATATAATTTTAAGTTCTCCGCAATAATTTGGTCTTCGTCCTTTTTTAGACAGTATTTGGGTAGAAGGGTCATTATTATATATCAAGGGTTCGCCGCATGGCATGTCATATTTCATGACCTGTGAACTGTAGCATAGTGACATATCCACGCGCAGCAGACATTCTAGTGGCTCGTGGCGAGGACTCATTCGTTCACCTTTGTGTATAAAGGGTAACACAGTGGACAATATCTGGTGCATATTATGACGTCTAAGCAGGTTCAAAAGAACGGGCGATGGCGCAGCTGTTCCCAGATGCATTGCATTTTCCGAGCATTGTTTAAAAAGCATTGCATTATACGTCAAGACTGGAATGTTTATAATAGCACCGGAAACTATTTCAATTCCAAATGTGTCAAAATAAAAGTGACAAAACTTTTGAAATTCAGTCGCAAATGAGGCCTCACTAGCCAACGGGAACATGTCATTGGCCAAACTGCAGGCCCAGCCCTTTCCCTTGAAACCGTATATTTCACGAGCATTTTTACAAAAAATCTGTATTTTTTCACGCGGAAAACACTGCGACGACAAACTGTTTCCCATTGCCTTCCAATTCTTTTGTTTGTCAATTACTAAAAACATTGCATTGTTTGTCCAACGTTTCATGTACTGGGTAGTTTGCGCAAATGAGCCAGAATAGTCATCGGCTATGAATATTCCCTTACTGGAACACGAATTCCGTTTGCAATTGTGCAGTCGTCTGTGAACTTCTTGTCTAATTTTATGGCACATTTCGTCTTTTATTAACCTGCATTTGGTATAGTGTCTCATTATGCCATATTTCATTGCCAGTTTCCAACTCGTAAAGGTAACGAGGGATTGGCTGTTATCCGTATTAAAATAGTCCCAGTAAACGATTTCCGACTTTTTTGTGAGTGAGTCATACGTGACATACATGTATTGTACAAATGCGTACTGTTTTGGAATATACGTTTTTTGCTCTGTTGGTGCAAATTGAAACATTCGAGTCAGGCACGATACTTTGTGTTTGCTAACACTGAACCCACTCGGGTGATGTTTAAATTGACTAGGGGAAAATTCGCAACATTTGCACGCATCTTCTCCCGGGAAAGACTGGTGGACGCGAAAATATTTCGAATGGTGTATCTTGTAACAGTGCCAGTGTCTTTTATTATTAAACACTGGAACGAGGTATATTTCCCATTGCATACTGCGACTTGACCAATTTCTTTCGTATATAACTCGTGTGTCATACTCTGTCTGCCATATAAGTTGTACACTGCCAATTGATGTTCGCCATTTGTGATTAGTATCGGCTATTATTTCATCAGACCAAACCGTCATCAAGAGTTGGACAATAGCAGGGGCATCGTTTTCTTGGGCATGTACTAGAGTGGTCCAATAGGCTGATAATTGTGGCAGAGCTGACAGTGGCCAATTATTTTTATGTCGTTTGGAGGCCGGTGGGCAGTGCATGGGCAGTTGATATAGAGTAGAAAGCAGAGGTCGTATCAAACAGTGCCAAATCCCGTGGTTATTTCTGGGTGGGGGGCCAATGGTTCTCCATTTAAATATTGGACGGATATCGCCACCCTCGAAACCAGTTGCCAATGGCAATGTTAAAAATATATGCGAAAAGTTATCGCGCCGAGATGCTCCAAATCTGTTGTCATATATGGGATATTTTTCACTCTCTCGGCATACGGAAAATGATCTTTTGTTTGACCTCGTCATGTGATTACCAATAACGTTTAAAAGTTGGCTTAATTGGTAATCGTCAGCTGCTATTTCATTTGTCGTTCCCGGCTGATAATATGCCTTGGCCAATTTGTCATTCCATCCCCGAGCTATATCAACGAGGCCCGTCTCCTCCATATTTAAATTCTGACGTTTAGATTATAAAACTTTATTCTTTTATCTCTGGAAGGATTTAAAAAGAAAGGATGGACACTATTAGAGCGAACTCTGACACCGAATATTAGCACGATATTGACAATATGAGTAAATTCCCAATCCGAATCGGGGTAATTAGTTTCGCTGTCCAATTTGTCCAGAATATTGCCGGGCGATGTAGCGAGTGTAACGGCTCTTTTTACTTGCGAAATGCTTCTCACTTCGTGACCGGCAACGAGAATATTGTGTCTTCCGTAATTATCGTTAAGTGACCCCGTCCACACCCTGGTTTCGCCTGTACGCTTATTGGCAATAAGATAATTAGCCTGAACTTGCAAAGATGGTCCCATTGACAGATTAATTCCAATCTGGCGGTTTACTCTTCGTAAGGCTTGATTGACTAATTCTACGGGTTCGTATGCATTTAAAAGTACAGCCGGCCAACTTACATATGCCAAAAGAAGGGACCGAGCGTCCGTCACCCTGCCTACCAAACCCTGTATTTTATAAGCGTTTCGTTCGCTAGTTGGATTTAAATCTGGTCGAAACATTTCATTTCGCCTCTCTCGGCACAACTATTTATCTCTCTCTCTGTTTCTCACACTCGCTCGCTCGCCCGCTCGCTCGCATTCGCGGACTAGACAACTAATTGCAAAACTGCAATGTTGAGCCTTTTTATATAATCATTCGCTCGTCGCTCGCGCAAATGGTTGCGGGCCGGCTGTAAAATGCGGGCACGCTTATTAGATAAAAAGACGAGGATTTTTCGTTTGGTTCATCATTCGTCCTCGATGAATGGTTGGTTGTTCTCTCCCTTTTTCTCTTCGCCTTTTTCTCTCTTTAGTTACCCGCTCGCTCGCTCGCCATCTTAATCATGTCGCCGGCCCGCACCCGCACCATGGACTTTGGACAGAATACGCAAATGTCGTTTCTTAATAATCGAATAGAAATGTTTCCCGTTAGCGGCTGTCATTCATTTTTTAAACACGCCATTAGAAAATGCGCTCGCCCAACAAAGAGGCGGTTTACTTCTACCAAATCAGACCCTCTGGGATGGTTAAAGCCATGGCAGCAAAGGCGCTTTGCGAGATGCTCTTCCATTGTGACGAAACCGAAAAATCCCGAAAGCTATGCCGTGTCTCCGACAAATGACAAAGTCACTTCAGAGCTATGTTGCCGCATGACGGAGTGGACATCTCCCCAGCAAGCTCTGGACTATTTGCTAGACGAAGGTAAGCGAGAAATTGTGACCAATAAAACTCGCAGCCCCAATGCTAACTGGGCTACCTGCATAGTTGGTCATAAAATGGCATCCGGACAAGGTGTGCCGGAGATTGAGAGAAGCGCAAACTTGCGTTTTGGATTTACTTATCGCATAATGTATCTGAAATCATTGGGCGAGGGCAAATCTGCCTTTGTCTGGAAGGTTTTGGCTGACTGGAATGATCCATTATGCGAGCTACCTTTTAAGAACCCGTCCAAGCTGCCGCATAGAGGGCCCATGATTTGCGCTATGAAACTTCAACAGATTCGCGCTGAATATATGCATGCCAGTGATGGCACCTTTGCATCTACCAGGTCTACTCGAGCTTTAGTAGAAGCTAGCCTTTTGAGACAGCTCCGACACGGTCCCGCATTTCCCAACTATGTAGCTGAGCAAGAAACTGACACTTTTAGTGCCATTTTCATGGAATACAATGTGGGCGATTTGGACGCCAATGTAATGATACAAACGCGGTTTTTGGAGGGCGGTCTTGGACCTATTGTCAATGAAATGGCCACTGGCATTTACACGCAACTGGTGGCCGGGTTGGCATTTATGATTACCGTTACCGGAGTGTATCACGCTGATCTTAGGCCGGAAAACATTCTTTTGCGGCCCGCGGCTGACCCATTTGCCAAGGGAGGCATGCGGCTAACTCTTATCGATTTTGGCCACACAAATATCTACCGCCGTGGTGAAGCGAACAAGACCAAGGTGAAGGGCGACACGAACACGTTTCAAAAAGCATTGCTGCCATTTGGCAAAACGGAATTGAGCGATGACCAATATTTGACTTTTATGGTTGCCAAGTTTATGGCTTTTATTATGACAGGACCCGAGTCGACTGAATGGACTGGCACCAAACTGCTGCCTACCAAAAAGTACAAAAATGTATGTCGAGATCACAACCCACTCCAGAAGTGCATGTTTAAAGGGCTGATTCTTTACCCCGGGTCCAATTGGGATAATTGGGCTTCCTCCGGTTGGTTTCACGAGCCAAACTACCAGCTAACGAGGTGTAGCAAAACCACGTGTGCTAATGGACTAGCAGCAGCGCTAAACACATTGACAGTATCTTCCGGGTTTAGTTCTCAAACAGCCCCCCGGCGGATTGCTGCAACAGTCATGCCACCTTTGCAGGGAATTTCAATTATCCCCCTTATTAGGCCTCTCCGCCCTTTTCTTCCTCCTCCTCTTCTTCCTCTTTTTTCTTCTTTGCCTTTAGCGTCTTCTTCCAATACCGCGACTGTTGCTCCTACTGCTTGCTCCGCCGCCAAACTGCCACGCCTTAATCCAAAATCCCGCCAGAATGCCGCCATTTTAGCTTTTGAATCGCGATTATCTCCAGCTGGCAGGGTTGATGAAGCGGCAGCCGAAGCCTTTTCAGCTGCACAACGAGAATATGAAAAGCATTTGGCCGAAAGAGGCGAGGATTGGGAGGCTGCTCAAATTCTGACAAATATGAGTCGGAGTGCTCGCCCCCCTCTTCCTCCTAATCCTCCTCCTCGCTCATCACCATGCTCTCCCCAACTATGTCTTCTTGCTCTGTTGTAAGCAGCACGGCATGGGTGACCCAGCAGCTGAACACGAGGTTGCTCAGGGAGCTGATTGTAGTACGATGGGAGAGTTTTTTGGTATCGTAACCAACAATGATGCCAATTTGGATGTTTTTTCTGAACTGTCGCCGCCCAATTCTTGTTCCAATTGATGGATCAGCGCCACCAGTAGAAATTCGTTTGTTTTGGAGCCATTTTCAATTGAGTACGTGTTGGCATGATAATCAAATGGCTTGCCTACTTTATTCATTGATGCCAAACAAGTATGGGGGTGTTGGAAGATTCGTTTTTACACGCGATATCTCATTTTATTATCGTCTTATCAGAACAATATTTCCTGGTCCGTATGACGGACAGACATGGCAATTAATTTTGCAATTCGATCGACCATGTTGGAGGTTTTATAT
>JAVCKV010030962.1:12567-24404 GCA_032274145.1 Herpochondria borealis | reverse complement strand
TCCGCAAGAATACCTCCAAATCTATTTGTTGCAAGATAAGCAAGGAATCTAAAGCCATCAACCTGATAAGGACGTAGTGTCGCGTCAAGTTCATCAGGCACATCGACATCGACATCTACCTGAATATCCTGAGCTGAATCCTTGATCGTCTTCCATGCTTTTGGATCGAAAACTTCCGCTGCTTTTGGATCAGCAAGCTGCAGAGCATGCATTCTGTGAGTTTCGCCAGAAAGATCAAATGGATCAAGCCCTAGACGAGTAACAGCGTCACGTTGATCGTCATCCAACTTAATCTCAAGTCGCATCCAACCACCATCTTCCATTCTCACGTAACCTCCACGAGCGGCCACAAGTTGACGAATTTGAACCTTCGTCAGATTCACACCTTCAACATCAATGACAATTCTCAGATCAAACCAGTCAATATCCTGGTTGATTACCTCAAAGCGAATCGCAGCAGTGACTGGGTCTGCAAGAAGTGTCTTAAGCTTGTAGTCCATTTCCACTACAACTGACTTGGGCATTTTCTCAGCCCATTCCGCAAATTTCTCAGGAAACAGCTTGGTCACTCGTGTTTTGAACTCCTGAAGCTTATCATCGAATGTCAGCCCCATTTCCGATAAAATATCTGGCACGGGGTAAAGATCTTCTCTGGCAAAACGAAGAAGTTGCTTACCTTTAGTAGGCTTCTGTTCAGTCACCTCCCATCCTTCTTTAACAAGTTTCTCAACACGTCGGTCCTTTTTCTCTAACGCAGTGACATCCATCACCAAGTGCTCGGTCTCGGCCGCTGTTAATCCCTGCTCAATCCGCATCACGAATTTAGGATACAATGACAAGTCCACCACATTTTTCTTCAGCGATTCAGGAAGCGTAGCCCCAATTTTACGCAAGAATTCTACTCCCTCCAGAGAATCTATAACCTCTTTAGGAATATGATAACGCGGCTGCACATCTGTTTCTTCGAGCCATCTAGGAGGGCCAGGGAATACAGTTTCATCAGATTGGTATAACTCTTCACGCCCTGGAAGCAGACGAACGGAGTGAGACACATTTTCTTTGCACTTGGTTATTAACTGTAATGCGAAGCAATCAGGTTGATACGGATCATCTTCACACACCCAACGCAAAGCTTCCTTGACTACTTTGTAATGTTTTTCATCAAGGTTCACAACATAGCCTTTGAGCGCTGTCTGACGGAAAATACGATTCATGAAGCGACATGATTCCTCATCATCAAGATCAATAATAATACTATTATCCCTGTTGTAATAAGCCAGATAGTGTTCCCAGATCACTTGCGAAGATGCATCCATGCGAAGGGCTGCTTGCTCGAATAGCTCTTGTAGCCTCTCGATTTCAACCTTTTCCCTTATCGTATAAAATTTGTTTTCTCCTTCTTTACACTCAAGTCTGACCTCATTTATAGTTGAAACAAGGCGGAAAGTCACCTCGATCGGAGACAGAGCTGGAGGCCTGTCATTGACATCCTCTAATCGATCATACCACTCGGCAACTTCGCGTTCCTTTTCCCAGTCCTGCATTTTCTTCTGCACACCTTCAAGATCGGTAATACAGTTGATAAAGTCTGGATAAGGCAACCTTTTCTTGTAAAATGCATAGGCAAGATAGTTCCAGAATTCAATAATATCTCCTGGAGGCATGGGCCACAATTCAAGAGGCTCATAGCTAACAATATCCCACCTTGGATTCAAACGCACCATATCGTGATCATGGATTTCTCCCTCAATCACGTAACGACGATAACGCTTCTCAACCTTGCTCACAAAGTCGGCCTCTTTATCGTCGCATTCACGCTCTAACTTTTCCTCGATAAAATCGATAATCGCGACATCGTCAAATTCATTAGGAGATTCGGGTAAATCCTCACCTCGATGCATTCGCTCCATCATTGTCGCATAAAGGCATGTTCCTGCGACCGTATCATCTTCTGCGGTACAACTGCCAAACCAGCGGTTACCTTGCAGACGAAGACTGGTCCTGAAAGTGCCTTCTGCATGTTCGACACGCCCCTGTATGAACAGGTGATTGCCGAAAATTTGGGTTACAGCTCCCTCTTGCTGAATGGCCTCGCCATCATTTCGGGATTTTTCTGAAAAGCTGTTTAAGAAATTTAAAGTTGCTCTGTCTGGATTCATTCTTGTCAGTCAACGTATAGTTAGTCCACATCTTCGAAACTCTCACTAACCCTCTTACAGGAGTGCAAAAAACCCATTGAGACATCCCATCCCAACAGGTCGTAACGAAACTGGAATTCGACTTTATATCTCACTTTTAATCCCGTGCAAGATAAAGTTGCGTGTTTTTCATCAAACAAAAGTACAGATAATTTAACCATCAAGCTGCCTTAAAATTTTAATTGTCTCGAATGCCTCAATTTTTCATTCGATTTTTTCCTGAAACATGCCAAGATATCATGCAGAAAACGCATGAAATCAACACTTTACATCGCCGCAGCCAGCTCGGTGACTCTCGCCTTGTCTTCTTGTGACAAACGGGATGCCGCACCTCAGGAGGAGAAAAAAATCGAAGTACAGTGGGACTGGAATAAGTATGACCGTAGCGACTCTCTAAAACTAGGAACTTTCAAAGTCTACGTTCAACCCAAACAATCACTCGAGCTGACCAGCAACTACGCTGGCATCCTTACTCTCCATGCACAAGAACAGACTTCTCAAGTCCCAAAAGACTATCTCTGGGCCGAAATGGACAAAGAGAAGCTAGCTCAAGACAAACAACGTATCGATATTGCCGAGCGCAAAAAAAAGCTAGAAAAACACAAGATCGAAAAACTTGAGCGTCCCGAAAAACTCAAAAAAGCTCAGGAAGAGTTGGCAAAGGCACAGAGTAAACTCGCTCTAATGCAGCGTGTGAAGAATTCCAAGCAACTAAAAAAACGCATCAATGAACTCTTCGACGGCTCCATCAAAGAAATAACCGACAAAACCCTCAGAGAGCAAAAAGACTCCGTTGACCTCGCAATGGCCAAGCTCAATACTTTAACCGAAATCGACGAAATTCTCTGGAATGACGAAAATGTAGTCGCTGACATGGACCTCAAAGAAACTAAGCGTAAGTATGATGAAGCCAAGGAAGCCGCAATCTACAAAACACCGTTCAAAGGAGAGCTTAGAATCGAGCTCGATATACTACCTGATAAAAAAGAATATCAGGTCAGCAACAGACAAATTCTCGCAACACTAAACGACTACACCGAAATTCATGCCTCTCTAGACGTCAAGAACGTTAGTTGGATTAATCTTCGCCCGCAATCCCTAACGGTGAAGCTAATGGACACCTCACGCACAAAGATGTCCTACCTGAAAGACAAAATGGCAAGAGATCCACGCACAGGGAAAAACAGTAAGAACTATATTTTCTCGATTCCCCTAGCAGGTAACGAATCACTTAAACGTCTAGCAGGGACAAATATGGAAGCCTCACTTTCCACTCAACTTACTGATCGTTGCTACATCGTTCCCAAACTCGACGTGTCCATGTTTTCGCTAGGCAAGACAAATGCCAAAGACTACGGAGCTATTGTCAGCCAACTCTGGAAAGGAGCGAAGGTTCTCGCAGAAGGCGCCAATCACATCGCAATATACCACCACCCTAAAGGAAGCACACACCAATAGCCCACAGCCTCAGGCACATCCCTAATGCTGGAATGCAAAAACATATGCTACCGATATGGTAGATCAGGCGACTGGGTGCTAGACGACTTCAGCCATACCTTTGAGCCAGGAATCCACCTCATTAAAGGCTACTCTGGCTGTGGAAAATCGACTTTGCTAAGAATTATGGGAGGTTACCTGAAACCCAAGAAAGGTAAAATTTTCTGCGGCATTCGCCAAAAAAAACCCAACAAACGCTTTCAGCAGCAAGAGCTAGGTTTTGTATTCCAACAACTCAATCTGCTTCCCCTAGCATCACTCAATCGAAATCTTCTGATCGCAGCGGCTCTAGGTGGAACTTCTGGGAAGAAAGCCAAAGAACGCGCCAAAAGCTATATCGACAAACTTGGCTTACAAGGCTTCGAAAAACGCTTACCTCCTTCTCTTTCAGGAGGTCAACAGCAGCGTGCTACAATCGCCAGAGCTCTTATCAAAAACCCGTCCACCCTCCTCCTAGACGAGCCCACTTCTGGACTAGATGACCTCAACACTAAGGTCATATCACAAGTCCTTAGAGAGTATATCAGTGGGGAAAACCGCGTGGCCATCATTTGCACGCATGACCAACGACTCGACCCAATAGCCGATGAAATCCTTGATTTTAACCGCTTCCTACCTCTGGAAAGACACTTGGAAGCGTTGGTTTGAGCAACCTGGCAGCATCCTAGCACGGATGGTGATCACCACTATCATGGTGAGCATCTCTGTGATTTTGCTTGTGGCATTCACCATCCAGGTCGACAAAGTTCGTAAACAAATGGAATCCTTCGGGCTGGATAATTTACTCGTGCTGGAAACCGTTACTCGTCTCGATCCCTCGCTAGGAGCTGCTGATGAACGTTTTCGCCGGCTCGAAGACTATGGTGACCTGCTCACCATGAAAAAGCTTCTTATCAGAGCTCAGGCACCCGATGACCGTGTAATCTCAGTGGTTTCCTACACAGATAGAGACATCAAGGCCCTGCAGCACTATCTAAAATTTAATCACGACACCTTCCTCCTAACCCAACGTTACCCTGAGGGACTTCTGGTCGACTGTAAAATAGATGGAAAACTCACCCGCTGTATCTGTTTAAAACCCGACACCAATATAAATCGCTTACTACAAAGTGACACCTTGGTAGTGCCAGCCCAACTTTACAAACCATACGAAGCCAATGGCTACACCATCATTTACTACCTAAAAAGGAACCCAACAGCCCCCTCCATCGAAAACATTATTGCAGGAATTAATAACACGATACGGAGCGACAAACGAGGCGGAGTCGAAGTCAACAGCGCTGTTGCAGCAAAAAAACAGCTCAACAAACTAGAATCACAACAAAAAATAATGCGCTACACGATGGCCGCCCTTCTAGGCGGTGCCATTGCACTCATCTACGGTACTCTCTCCATCTTGGAATTTCGACAAAGTATGTATATTGCAGCCCTACTCAGATCCTTCGGCACAGCAAGAACACTATTAGGCATAAGAACAGTTCTAGAAAACGTATTCATTGCCAATGCAACAGCGTTTGGCATCGTTTACGCTATCAGCCATTTCCACGATCATATATTCAAAGCCCTCCGCCTCCAAAACGCAGACATCGACAAATCTTCGCTTTACTGGAATGAAGAGATTCTCTGGATTTTCATTTTTATCAACGCGGGAGTCATTATCAGTAGTATTCCCGTTTTTCTTTCCATGAGAAAACCTGTAGGGAAAATTCTCAATTAATAGCCTAACAGTGAAACAAAAACTGCTACAGTTCACCCACTACTTCGTCATTCCTCTCAGCGGAATGATCACCCTCCTGTCACTTTTGATTCTACTGGTCTCCCTACCAGCAGTATGGCACCCGCTATACGATTCAGCAATGCCAGACAAGATGCATGCTCTCTACCGCAGTGACGCTAAAAAAATCAGTGACGGCTTTTGGCAAGACAAGAGCTATGCCGAAATTAACCTAGGACTCAACGCAACCAAGTTTAAAATAAAATCACTCAGCCTCAAAGAGATTAAACATTTTGAAGATGTAAAAAAGTTGGTGCACTTTTTCTTCTATCCCGCAATTCTTGGAACCTTACTGTTACTGACTTGGAAATTCGTATTGAAAAAGCCCATACGCTGGTATTTCAGTCTAGGCTATCTGTGTATCATTGGTGGCAGTTTCGCCATCTGGGGACTCATCGCCTGGCGGCACATGTTCCGTAGTCTACATTGGTGGATTTTCCAGGATGATAGCTGGATACTACCTAAAAATAGCTACACTCTTCACCTCTTTCCCTACTCTGTCTGGCAGCTTGCCAGCCTTATCGTCATGGGAACTCTCACCACACTGTTAGTATGCTTTTCGATGCCAGCTGTCATTAAAGCTATCAAACACCTCAAAAATAAACAAAAAGCCTAGCTCAATTGCGAGCTAGGCCAAATCATACCTCTCTCGATCTTTGCCTACGGCAGTTCAGGCATAGCTACCTCCAGCCTTTTCTCCTCCTTGTCAAAAGGTTTAAAAACTACTTTTCCATTGTCAAAAAGTAACTTGTCATCTAGATCCGAGTAGACTTTGTCATCAAGCGTATAGGTTCCGTGAACTATAGCTGACCCATCCGCGCGAAGAACTACCATTTGTCCACCAAATGCTCCTTCATCATAAATCCACTGGCCTAAGTCATCTTTTGTAAAAGGAGCCATTAGCACAGGAGTATTCGGATGATCATTCTGCATATTCACACCAGGAACATAGACCCAAATATTTTCCCCAGGAGCAAGAGCTTCATCTCCTTCAATGTTATCATCACCTTCTTTAAAGCCACTTAAACCAGCGACGTAAAACGGAAGTTCATCTAAACAACACCCTGCAGCGAATAATTTCCTTAACTGCGCATTAGAACTTATCTTATCTCCCTGCTTACCCGGCAGCATTCCATTATTTTTCCTAGCAAAAAAGCTTAGTGCCACACTAATATCCTTAGCATTGTTAATAGCTGTAGTTGCCCTACCTCTGGCGACCTGACGCAGTATGATAGGAGTACTGATAGCCGCCAATCCTGACAATACCATCACATTGTTCATACGATAAGAGTCTTTCATAGGAATAGGAGTCCTAGAAGATATCAAAACACCATCCTTATTTAAATCTACAGTATGGGCAATTCCACCTTTCATATGGTTCAAAGCAGGCATAATTTCACTATCCCAAAAACTATTTAATATGCTAGCCATAGCAACATCAGCAGCAGATCCCTCCATCTGAGACTTTCGCATCTCTTTCATCATGTCGCTATTGTAGACTTTCTTTAATTCTTCAATAATTTCGCTAGATACAAAGGTAAACGCGTTTCCTCCAGTAGAAAGATCCTTCATCAGATTCACAAACTGAGCCTCATCTTTCAATTTAGGTCCAGAGCTCAAGCAATTTTCTAGGAATTTCTCGTGCGTTGCGGCCCAAATTTCTTTCTTCGAAGGGTTTACCACTAGAACAGGACTAGGTTTTGGCACCCCAGGCATGGCTGGCAACTCAGCTTTCATGCGGTAATAGACCAAACCGTCTTTTTCCTCCTTCGTCATAATTTCTCGAAGCATGCCTTCGTTTTCTTGGAAAAGTGTATACACACCCTCTACTTTGACAGCAGCATTCACATTAGGCATCTTGTAAACATCTCCAAATGTAATTTCTTCACTAGAATCCAGCTTTGCAACTAACGAAAAACGCAGGTGCATACCCTGAGAAAGAGCCGCTAAAACCGGATTATAAACATAAGAGCTCTCTAAAGCACTCTTCATTTTCCCAATAGCCTCATCTTCTACTCCCGCAAAAAGGTAATCAATGATTTCAGAAAAATTCTCTACATTCAGATCAAACTCCTGAACAAGGTCCGTCCCTTCAGGAGCAAATTCATAAGCAGCCCATTCCTTGCCCGATCCCTTGAACAAGCTCCACACCCCGTCATGCATTCCTGTAGTATCGTAGAAAGTCTTGTTTTTCCATCCTCCATCAACCTTCTTCACAGAAGAGCTTACGCTCCGAACATAATTCAACCTTGTTCGTTCGTATAGTTCGGCTAACTTCAATCCTTTAGGAAGCTCTAAATCATCTCCCGCCAACTCTGTGTCAGCCATCTTAAGAGCTTTCATAAAAAGCTCAGATTCCAAGGTCGTATCATTCAGTGAAAAATATACCCCGTCTGTATCCACATATTTCAGAGCTGTGGCAACATTGTCATGCACAGAAATAGTTTGTTCCTGTGTAGTCTGGGGAGTTACTCCATTATTATTTTCAACGCCCTTCTTTTCCTGTGTCGTACAACTCGCCAGTACCATGGCTAGACCTGCAGTTATATATATTTTTTTCATCAGTATAAATTTTAATAGTTACTTTTTCTTCGGCAATGGTTCAGGCATCGTTACTTTGAACTTCGATACCTTATCCCTATGAAGAAACGCAAAACCCTCTTTATAAAGTAGCTTGTTAGTCCGAGTGCTATAGAATCCTCCATCTCTTTCTTCTACAGAATAGATAACTGCAGAGCCATCAATTCTAAGTATCACCATTTGGCCACCAAAGGCATTCATATCGACATTCCACTTCCCGTCCTCACCTTTCTTCAAAGGAGCCATCACCAGAGGTGTATTGGCAGGATCATTTGTAATGCTTCTCCCCGGTACATAGCCCCAAACATTTTCTCCTGGAGCTAAAGCATTGTTACCAGAGTAATCATCATCACCCTCCACAAAACCTGCCATCCCTTGCACGTAAAACGGCTTTTCATCTCTACAAGCTCCACTGCTAAACAAAAGTCTCAAATGCTCATTAGCCGTCAGCTTCTCCCCTTTCTTAGTCGGGGCATCACCTCCATTGTTGGATGAATAACTACTAACTGCGATATAAATATCCTTTGCATTGTTTATCGCCATGGTGGCTCTTGCTCTTATTCCCTGACGTATAATGATGGGAGCAGCAAACGGCACAGCGGCAGGAAGCGTACCAGAAACAACATGTACCAACGGATCTTTCACTGGAACTGGAGATAGGGAGCATGCGTGCAATCCGTCCTCGTTCAAATCTAGAGCGTAAGCATAACCATTCTCAGCCTTCTTCATTTCAGGAACAACATTATTTCTAAATATCTCAAATGCCTTAAGAGCCATTTTCTCTTCCTCTCTATTCCAATATATATCCTGAATCCAGCTTTCGACCCCATTGGCAAGCTGTCCGTCCAATCTATCCGCAACAACTCCAATTAGTTCATTGGACATATAGCAGAGCAAATTACCCCCCTTCGGCAACGCCTTCTTCACTTCGGCAAATTCCTTGGAATCTTTCAACTTAGGTCCATTACCACGGCACTTCTTTAAATAAGCCAGATCTGACACAGTCCAAACCACCTTTGTCTTCGGATCCATGACAAGCATAGGGTCAAATTTTCTTTCCTCTTTGAGATTCTCCTTTTTCTGAGAATAAACAATCAAACCTTCTACAACCTTCTTATCTAAGGTGTTCAAAAGCTCATCCTCCAAAAGTTGGAACAGCGGGTATAGTCCTTCAGTTCTAAACGCAAACTGTATCGCCGGAATCTCATTCCCCTTTCCCAACTTCAACACCCCGCTCTTCTTGAATTCCGCAACTACAGAAGTTCGAAAATGTAATCCTTTAGCTATCCAGCTGGCAACAGGGTGGCTCTCAAAGCCAGTAATAGCTCCCTTTTTTATACTCTCAGCCGCCTTCGCTTCGACATTTTCCAACGCTATCTCAAGCACCTTATACATACTCTCAATATTTATATCTATCTCCATCATGAAATCAGTTTCAGATGGAGCAAAAGCATACGCTCCCCACTCGCCGCCTTTTCCCCTGAGAAGACTCCAAAGGCCATCTTTGGAACCATTTACATCAATGAAGCTCTTGTTCAACCATCCTCCTTTTATCTTCTTGGACGATGAACCAAGTTTCTTAATTTCAGTCAATTTAGCCTTCTTCACCAAATCCGTGAGTGTTAGCCCAGGAGGCAGGGTACCACGCTCATTCTCAAGCATATCATCAATAGCTTGGACGATATCTTTCACCAACTTCATCTCCCCCTCGACCTGATTAAGCGAGAAATACTCTCCATCGCTATCCAAATACTTCAAGGCTGTCGCATGTGCCCCATTGACCTTCACCATCTTGGGAGCCAATGCTTTCTCAGCCACATTCTGAGCCTGAACCTGGGAAACAGCTAAAGTGGAAGCCAAACCTAAAATTAAATATCTTTCTTTCATAAATTGGGTGGTAATACGTTAAATAAGAACTATTCGAAAAATAAATAGAATTCCTTTCCCCAATCAGCAAGCATAAATACTCATTCCTCCATATAGAAGAAGACACTTTCGTCTAATTCACAAGGTTTTCACAGACACATTTCAACTCTGTGTGTATTTCTAGAAAATATACCAATTTCCAAAACTCTTCATAGCTCTACTTCTGACACTCTAATTTCATCATATTCGACAACATCGGAAAAAAACTTCTCAAAATAATCAGTCGAGTCGACGGTAATTAACAAATTTTAACATCCGCTCCCAATTCTCCACCCCTTAAGCAGAGAGAATTTTGAAACGTGAATAAAACTCAAACATTAACCATTTACGAAGCGGAACAAAAGATTACTTCAAAGCCTTGACGATTGATGTGACGTTGGTTTTGAAAAAAGTATCAATCGACTCAGCTCCATCAGGATAAAGAGGGTCACCCAGTTTTACACCTGCTGAATTAGCTACAGACTTCAGAGACTTGTCGTTGTTTCCATACTCAGGGAAAATAGCTACTACCTTGTGTTTTTTTAGGTTGTTAATAACAGTCTGCATATACACGCTACTCGGTTTCTGTTCTTTATTGAGTCCCTGAACAGGAATTGACTTAAATCCATATTCTTTACAGAAATATCCGTAAGCCGCATGAGCCGTAGCCAGTTGCCTTTTAGACTTCGGTATCTGCACTAGTTGCTTCTTCACCCAGCTATTTAAAATAGCAAATTTCCGCTTCACTATTCGCTCATTTTTCGAATAATACGCTTTATTATCAGGATCAGCTTCGCTCAAAGCGTCAGTCACTATGTCAGCCGCCTTTCTCCAATTGGAAAGCGAATGCCACCAGTGCGGATCAAGAGAACCATGGTTATGCCCTGGGCAGCAAGTGTAGACCTTGTTTTCCTTAGAAACAGTGATAGAAATAATTTTCCTACCAACTTCCACAACTTTGGCACCTCCAACCATCTTCCGAAACTTAGGTAAATATGTCTCAAGCCCCTTTCCAGATGCAAAGTATATTTTCGATCCTAGAGTTTTCTGCAAATCTCGTGAAGTTGGTTTAAAACTGTGCACAGCACCCTGATCCTTGAGTAACCCCACTACTTCCACCTTGTCACCACCAATCTGCTGCACCAAATCTGTAATCAAAGGGTGTAAAGACGTCACTTTTACTTTACCAGATGCAAATGTAACAAAAAGTCCGGCCCAAAAAACAAAAAATATATTAAATCGCTTCATGAACGAATGATACCCTGCAAAAAAGTTAATGCAATAAATTTGCGTTAACTTCTCATTTTTTCTTTCCTTTTTTCGCTTTCCAGCTTGGGACAACCTTACTCAAGTCTTTAGGAAGCCAGCCACTGCTAGCCCATGGGGTCATCCGCTCTTTATAAGCTCCATACCATATTAACTTTTTTCCATTTACCAGAATTGATTCGCCTCGTTTTTTACCAAGAACCTGAACTTTACCATTCCAAACCTTACCATGTACACCTTCTGAACGAGACCCTTTACGAAGATATTGGATTTGAAACACCCAACTCTCCTCAATACCCTTTTCGACAATTTTCTCTTCAGCATTAGACGCATTGCAAAAACACATTAACCATCCAATACCTAGCAAAGATCTCATATTCATATATATCTTTGGCATCAACCAAGGCATCTGTGACAAAAAACACTAAACCTTGGCCAAACTCCACCTCCCTCTGAAATGAAGAAAGATAAATACCAAGGCCTGAATGAATAGATCAAGAGTCATAATCCACCACGCTCCATAGATAGTGGCATAATCCTGAGAACAATACCATCCAAGAACAAGTACCCTCACAGTGATCATCACCGCAAAAGAATAGAACATCACTGTCTTGGTG
>JAVCKV010030962.1:0-12557 GCA_032274145.1 Herpochondria borealis | reverse complement strand
ACATTTTCATCACCATCGCAGTAGCAAAGAGCGGTTGAGCAAATGCAAAAACGTGAATGATACCCACTGCAACTTCACGCTGAGCCCCATGACCATTCATTAACAATCCAACTAAAAAATCGGCAAAAATGTACATCAAAATACCCGCCACCGACATTACTATAATAGCCACGCTCCAACAGAACCTAATAGCATTCTTTGCCATTTGCACTGATTCCGCACCAAGGTACTGCCCAGCGAGCGTCGAAGCCGCCATTCCAAGTGCGAAGCCAGGCATAAACGACAATGATTCTACCCTTACCGCCAGAGCATGAGCCCCCACAATCACGCCTTCTCCCTTATCCCCGACCTTCTCCATATACCTAACCCCCAAATTGGCAACAAACCTAAAACCAATAATATGAATCACACACATCCCCAAAACTTCTATTGCACTAGGAATTGAAATTCTCAAAATTCTTTTGGCTAGTGTCATCTCAAAACGAACATACTTCCACTTCAACACCATGGGATCATCAACAGAATATTCAGCCTTTCTAGCCCTAGCCACCCACAATACCATCGCCACCCCAGCAGCCCAACCCAGCACTGTTCCTAAAGCTATACCTGCGGCACCATGCCCGCCCAGCGGATAAGGAGCATAAACAAACATCGCGCTCAAAGCTGCATTCGTGAAGTTCACCACACACATTGCAATAAAAGGGCGTAAGGTATCTCCCGAAGCCCTCAAACACGAATTCACCACAAAAAGTATTCCACTCAGTGGAGCGGAAAAAGCGACAACACGTATATATTCTTTAGCAAAGAGTCCAGCTTGTTCACTGATATTCGCAAACGCGACAATCGCGTCCACAAAAATGAAAATCATCACACCTCCAAATAATCCAGCTCCAAACCCCAACAGGACAGCTTGACCAAAAGCTCTCTCACTCAGTGGGCGATCTTTAGCTCCATTCGCTCTAGCAACTAGGGCCTGTGCTCCCATCCCTATAGCTCCCTGCAGAATCATCATCAGCCAGATCACATAAACCACTGGCCCCATCATTTCGATCATAGCTGACGCCACATCAGGAACGCCTTCATATCCCTCGATATTTTCAGGCTTCATACGTCCGCTTATCATCATATCGACAAAGCTGACAATCGTCCCCATCAAATTCTGTAAAAATGGCCAAAAAGCCAGCATGAGAATCTGCTGAAACAGAGTCTTGCCACCCAGATTACCACTGAGCTGCACTTCCGGCACTCCCCTGTATCTCCAGAACATTGCCAACTGATAGACGTATTCGCAACAACTGCAAACAAGATAATGATGTGATCACTCTATTTCCCCTAGATCGTTCTTTTACAGTTTTTTCCATTCAAAAAAAATTCACAGTTGCAAGTGCTCTTCATTTACGGCTACATCCAGCTCAACCAAAAAGCCACATCAACTTGTGAATCGTGTTCTTTCAGCTCATCTTGCCACAGGGCGGATATCCAATCTTCCAACCGTGTGGGGCAACGTCTTCATGGCGTTCTGCCTGGTTGGAAATGAAATCCCCTACCTCACCCTTTTTTTACTGCTACTTGCAGGCAGTTGCCTCTACGTAGGGGGGTGCTATCTGGGAGATGCCAAAGACGTCGCCTTCGATGAAGAGAACAAACCAGAGCGACCTATTCCCTCTGGTGTCATTTCAAAAAGATCTGTAATTATCTTAGGATGGTCACTAATGGCGATTGGAATGATTGCTTTCAGCTATGGAAATGGATTAAATATTGCGATGTTTATAGGGGCTATCCCTCTCTGTATCACTATTCTTCTCTACGCTTGGCTGCACAAGTCCACACCTGCTCTGGGCCTTCCCCTGATTGGTGGATGCAGAGGCTGGCTCGTCATTTCCGCAGCGGCCGTATTTCTTAATTACAAAAATAATTTCCTGGGGGATTTTGACGTAGCCGGCAAGACCAACATGGTTCCTTTCCTATGCATCGCGCTAGCGGTTGCACTCTACACCATTTGCTTTGCCAGTGTAGCACGCACAGAATCTTCTTCAAAAAAAGTCTCACTGCCCAATCTTCTCAAACTCCTAATGCTACTGCTCCCCTGCAGCCTCTTTACACTCATGCCTGTGACCCGAGAAAATCTCATCACATTCGCAGTAGCCTATGCCATTTACGCAATTTGGCTTACGATCGCGTTCAAGCAGATCAACACCAATAAAGGGGCATACGTCTCAAAGTGCTTAGCTGGCTTTGCTCTGCTAGACATGGTTTTCGTCTCTTATACAAGCATCACGAACATGATCTTATGCCTTGTTCTTTTTGGACTGGCACTTATCCTGCAAAAAATAGCTCCAGCTACCTAATGCAAGCATCAACAAAAGTTCCAGCCGAACGCCTCGAAGCGGAAGCAAAAATTGCGCCCCAAGGAACCCCAGTGGCTTTAAACGAATTACTAGCAGCGGAAATAGATCCTGAAAACATTCCATCTGCTCAGCTAGCTACAGAAGCCAATGAAATTCATTTTTGCGTAATTACCAATCGCCCAAAAAAAGAAAGTAGCAAAGTTGTCATCGACAATCTTCTAGGAGAAGGCCAACCCGAACATAAAGCCCAAATAGGGAGTTTTGTTGTAGAAAGAACCGCTCCAAAATACTTTACGGAAACTCAACCCGATGTAAAACAATCGACTCCTTCTGACAGAGATACAGTCGCCCCTAATGGTAAAAGCATCTACTTCGGAGCACTCGTAACCCTAGGCCTATTTCTTTCCATCATCGCAATGATCATATGTACGGTTATGCTAGGTATTGATCGTGAACAAAAACTTTACTTGATCGGTCCATCAACTGCAGGATTAATGATCATTCTCTATTTTATTTTTGCACAGAAAAAACGTTGTTGTATCTGCCACCAACGCATCTTTGTGAAATCAAAAAACCTAAAAAAGAAAAAAACTCACCACTTTCCACTTCTTGGCTACATTATCCCTACCTGCATCCATATGAGCCTCACTGGCTGGTATCGCTGCATGACCTGTTCTTCCTCTATCAGCCTCTTTAACACCAAGAACAGGAACTCCACCAAAAACTAGACCTACTAATAGGAATCAACCTCTAGTCCTGCAGCTTCACGTATAAATCCTATATACCACTCAACAAATTCAGGTCCAAAAACTAGCCATAATCCAGCACCAAGAATAAGGCTAGGACCGAAAGGCATTTGCTTGCCAAAGCCTGCCCTCGCGGTCAGATGGATCAAAATACCAATCAAGCATGCTGCCAGTATTACAAAAAGTAAGGCTTTCACTCCTAGGCAAAGACCGATAACCCCTAGAAGGTGCACATCTCCCATCCCCATAGCTTCCCTTGGAATCACCATTGATTTCACCTTACCTGACATCGATTTTAAATTTTCCAAAGTAATATCTTTGCCATTGAAGAAGAACTTCTCCTGATTAACAATAACTTCGTCTGCATCTATGGGTTCTCCATTCACCTTTAGCTCAGAGACTCCACGCATATAAAGTTTATCAGTTTTACGATAAAACAATTCATGCCAAAAGTTATCCTCACCATCCAACACCAGACTCACATTTTCATTAGGATTCTCAGAGTCTTCTTTAGCCTCTCTCACATGCCAGTCCATTGGCTTTTCCAAATCTACCTTCGTGCGCCCAAACAGTAGCTTTCCGATAAGCACAACAGCCCATAACCCGAAAAAACCAGCAGCACCACCAATCGCAGAAGCTTGTAACCCCTCCATCCACGAGTCCGCGCCCCAATACCAAGGTATTGTCATAGAAGCAGTAACCGCAACCACAGCCCCCCCAATGCTCAAAGGTAGAGGAATCAGCAAGTGCTCAATATCGATAAAAGTAATAACGACTGCAATCGTAGACATGACGATGAAAAACGCAGCCAAGGCCCCAGGGTACCATAATGGCTCTCCACTCTCAGGAACCATTCCCGAGTAGGGCATAGCAAACCACCACCAGCAGCCTAGCCATACCAAGCCCGTCAGCAACTCCACCAAAAGATATCGCACAGCAATAGGAGCTGCACATTCAGCACACTTTCCACGCTGGTATATCCAAGTAAAGATAGGTATATTACGATAAAAAGGAATAGACTTTTTGCAGATTGGGCAAAACGACCTCTTAGGATCACTGGTTGACAAACCTCGAGGCATACGATAAATGACTGCATTCAGATAAGATCCCACGCAGCAACCCAATACAAACACTGTTACGTAAAAAATGGGATGATCCCAATAAATGCTTTCAATGCTACCGTCACTATTTGACATAGGCAATATATGATCACCCATCTCCTCAGACAAAAGCATTTTCTCCTTTAATCTCAATATTTTTCACCATATGAATCTCAGAGAAACAGCAAAATCAATAGTTAAAGCACTGCGAGACGCAGGGTATAAATCATTTTTTGCTGGAGGGTGTGTACGAGACGCTCTTCTAGGTAAGGAAGCAAAAGACTATGATATTGCTACAGAAGCCACCCCTCAGCAGGTTTTAGCCTTGTTTCCAAAAGCTGATTCTATAGGAGCTCACTTCGGTGTTATTCTAGTCAAAGAAAAGGGCGAAGCTTTTGAAATCGCAACTTTCCGGAATGACGGTAGCTACAGTGACGGTCGTCGCCCAGACTCCGTGGAATTCACCACACCTGAAAACGATGCCATCCGCAGAGACTTCACTATCAATGGCCTTTTCGAAAATCCATTGAATGGAGAAATCGTAGACTTCATCCACGGTAGAGCAGATCTCGAAGAAAGAACAATCAGAGCGATAGGAAATCCTCAGGACAGATTCCAAGAAGATGCACTGAGGCTCATGCGTGCTATTCGTTTCGCCACTGTTCTAGACTTTGACATCGAACCCAGAACCTGGAAAGCAATCCAAGATAACGCGAGTTTACTTAAAAAGATTAGCGTCGAACGCATCTCAGCAGAATTCAATAAAATTCTGCTTTCAAAAAAACGAAATAATGGTTTGCAGCTTCTTGTCGACAGTGGCCTAATTCAACACTTCCTGCCCGAAGTGCTTGATCTCATCGGGTGTGAGCAACCTCCACAGTTCCATCCAGAAGGAGACGTTTTCACGCATACAAAAATAATGCTAGATCTTCTCAAAGAAGAATCGAGCCTTGAACTCTGTCTTTCTGTTTTACTCCATGACATAGGCAAACCTGGCACATACACCTTCGATGAGAAAGACCAACGAATTCGTTTCAATGGTCATGATGCTCTCGGAGCTAAAATGTCTGAAAATATTCTCAAACGCCTGAGATACTCCAACTATACTGTAGATACAGTCAGTGACATGGTAGCTAATCACATGAACTTCATGCATGTTCGCAGTATGCGAAAGGCCAAAGTAAAGCGTTTTTTAGCTAGAGAGCACATCTCAGACGAAATGGAGCTTCACAGAGTTGATTGTGAAAGTAGTAACGGCATCACAGAAAACTATGATTTTCTAAATGAGCAAGCTGAAGCTTTTGCCAACGAACCCCTTATTCCTCAACCTCTCCTAACAGGAAAAGATCTCATCGACCGAGGCCTAAAGCCAGGTCCACAGTTCAAGAAAATTCTTGAAAATCTCCAAACCGAACAGTTAGAAGGAACGCTCTCCACTCGAGGAGACGCCGAAACTTGGTTGAACAAAAAGTTAAATACGTGAGTTTATTTTGACCAATGATTCGAACGATAGAAAAAATCATTAAGAAACGAAAGCACTAATCAAAACTACCCTTATGAAAAACACCCGCTTTCTCCATCAAAGCAAAAAAGCCATTGGATATTTCCAATGGCTTTTTTACAATTAAGATCGAATTACTTACTCTTCAGCAAATGCCTCCATACCGATACAGGAGCATACAAGATTACGGTCACCGTATACATTGTCTACCCTGCCCACATAAGGCCAGAATTTATGATCACGGAGGATCTCCATAGGGTAAGCAGCTTTTTCACGGCCATAAGGTCTATCCCAGGAATCACTCGTTACAACTTGAGCTGTATGAGGAGCGTGCTTGAGCACATTATTTTCCCTATCAACTTCACCATTGATCACCTCTTGGATTTCGCCATGAATACTGATAAGGGCGTCACAAAATCGATCTAATTCGACTTTGGACTCGGACTCTGTAGGCTCAATCATCAAGGTCCCCGCAACAGGCCAGCTCATTGTCGGAGCATGATATCCATAATCCATTAGACGCTTCGCAATATCTTCTACTGTGATTCCTGACACATCAGAAAGAGGGCGGACGTCAATAATACACTCATGAGCCACTAAACCCTTGTTTCCTGTGTAGAGAACTGGATAATAATCCTTCAAGCGTTTAGCGACGTAGTTTGCGTTCAAAATGGCTATCTTTGTGGCTTCCGTTAGCCCTTCTCCCCCCATCATAGCAATATACATCCAAGAAATAACATTAATTGAAGCTGATCCATATGGTGCCGCACTAACCGCACCTTCTTCCCCTTCAAGGGATTCATGCCCATGTCCCGGAAGAAACGGAACAAGTTGCTCAGCCACACCAATAGGACCCACACCAGGGCCTCCTCCCCCGTGAGGGATACAGAACGTCTTATGTAAATTGAGGTGGCAAACATCGGCTCCAATCTTACCAGGACTAGTCAGACCCACCTGAGCATTCATGTTTGCTCCATCCATATAAACCTGACCACCATTCGCGTGGATTGCTTCGCAAATTTCCTTTATCGTTTCCTCGTAAACACCGTGCGTAGAAGGATACGTAATCATCAAAGCACCAAGACTATCCTTCTGCTGCTGAGCTTTCTCCTTAAGGTCCTCTACGTCAATGTTGCCTTCTTCGTCACATTTAACAGGGACCACCTTGAAACCTGCCATCACTGCAGAAGCTGGATTTGTTCCGTGTGCTGACGTAGGAATGAGACAAACATTTCTCTCCGTATCCCCATTTGATTTGTGAAAGCGACGAATAGCTAGTAGGCCAGCATACTCGCCTGCCGAACCTGCATTGGGCTGCAAAGAAACAGCTGCAAAGCCAGTAATTTCTGCGAGATTATCAGCCAAGTGCTCAAGCATTGCAATGTAGCCATTCGCTTGGTCCGCAGGTGCTAAAGGATGCATATTAGAAACTTCAGGCCAGCTTAGTGGTATCATCTCAGATGTAGCATTGAGCTTCATAGTGCAAGAGCCAAGGGCAATCATGGATTCATTAAGAGCTAAATCTCTTTTCTCCAATCTCGCGAGATAACGCAACATTTCAGTTTCCGAATGATAGCTGTTGAACACAGCGGCAGTGCAGAATTTTGATTTGCGATTATGCTTTTCCGCCCAAACAGAATCCTCTTCAACAGGGAACGATGGTTCATCAATACCAAAAACATCACCTAATAGCGAAGCTACATCATCCAACGAAATAGCTTCATCAATTGTGATACCAACGTGATCCTCATCAAGACGGCGTAAGTTCATCCCAAACTCAAGGGATTTACTGTGGATTTCTTCAGCTCCCCCTGGAACCTTTACTGTCAAAGTATCAAAGAAATTGTCGTTCACAACTTCAACTCCATTCGTCTTCAACGTCTTTGCAACTAAAAGAGTCAATTCATGTACATTATAAGCAATATTTCTCAGACCGTCTGGACCGTGATATACAGCATACATAGAAGCCATAACAGCGAGAAGAACCTGCGCAGTACAAATATTTGAAGTAGCCTTATCTCTACGAATATGCTGCTCTCTCGTCTGCAGAGCAAGGCGATAGCCTGGCTTTCCCTGAGCATCAACTGAGACACCTATGATCCTTCCGGGAAGCTTACGCTTAAGCTTGTCAACACAAGCAATAAAGCCTGCATGAGGACCACCGTAGCCGAGAGGCACACCAAAACGCTGAGAACTCCCAACACAAATGTCGGCTCCAAATTCACCAGGTGCTCTCAATACTGTCAAAGCTAGAATATCCGCCGCAACAATAGTCGTAGCTTTTACAGAATGCGCTTTCTCGTGAAACGTTTCATAGTCTTCAATCGAACCCACACTATTCGGATACTGCACTAACGTGGCAAAAAGGCCTTCCTCTGCTGCTGGATCAAATTTATTCCAATCTCCAACCAACACTTCGATACCAAGAGGCTCTGCGCGGTTTTTCACCACATCAATAGTTTGAGGAAACGTCTTTTCATCAACAAAAATTACCGTCCCTCTTGGCTTGCTTGAACGAGCCAATGCCATTGCCTCTGCTGCAGCTGTTCCTTCGTCGAGGAGAGATGAATTTGCAATGTCGAGACCTGTCAGCTCAGAAATCATTGTCTGAAAATTGATCAATGCTTCCAGTCTACCTTGGGCTATTTCCGCCTGATATGGAGTATAGGCCGTATACCAACCTGGGTTTTCAAGAATGTTCCGTTGAATCACAGCCGGCGTAAGAGTCCCATAATACCCCTGTCCAATGAACGAAGTGAAAACATCGTTCTGCTGCATCACCATCTTTAAAGTCTCAAGGGCTTCCTGCTCGGTAAGTCCTTCTGGTAGACGTAGAGGCTCTCCGTCACGTATGTTCTCAGGTACAGCGTCTTCGATAAGATCGACAACTCGATCATAACCGAGTTCCTTGATCATTTCCTCCCTAGTATCCCCGTGCACTCCTACGTGACGGCTACAGAAATCTGCATAAATAGACATTGGTAATATAACAATTATGATTTAATTTTAAATTTGTTCAAAATCTCTCCCATGATAGAACAAAGTTTATGAAGGAGATAGCCTCCAACACTTTAAAGATACAAGAACCTCCCTTACGAAACAGACTATGCTCCGATGTGAGAAGAATATGCCGCTGCATCCATTAATGCCTCAACTTGAGACATGTCTGAGATCTTGATCTTGAAAATCCAGCCCCCTGCATGAGGATCCGTGTTCACCAATGCTGGTTCACCCTCAAGGTCTTCGTTAGCAGCAACAATTTCACCATCAATTGGAGAATAGATATCAGAAGCAGCCTTTACAGACTCAACGACTGCGATCGCTTCTTCAGCAGTACATTCACGACCCACTTCAGGAAGCTCGACAAAAACAATGTCAGTAAGTTCTTCCTGAGCATGATCAGTAATTCCCACAGTAGCTACGTCTCCATCTACGGAAACCCATTCATGATCCGCAGTATAGCGGTAATTTTCTGGAACACTCATGTTATTCGATTTTTTAAAGTTAGTTTCGCTGTAATTAAGACTAATTTAGTCCTTCTTGTAAAAAGGTTTTTTCACCACTCGAGCAGGATAACGGCGTCCACGAACATCAATGTCTACTTCTGTTCCTATTTTCGCAAACTCTACAGGTAAATATGCCATAGCTATGCCCTCTCTCAAACTAGGAGACATTACTCCTGAGGAAAGTTCTCCAATTTGCTCGTCTTCATTGATAAACACACCGTAATGAGCTCTTGGTGGAGCCCCTTTGCCTTTATACTTAATAGCCACAAGCCTCTCTCCTAAACCCTCCGCCTTTTGCTTTCTAAGTACATCAGCTCCAATAAAATCTTTGTCGAGACAGCAGAAAAATCCTAGCCCAGCCTGTAATGGAGTTCGCTCCGTTGACAAATCAGATCCGTTCAGTGGATAGCAAACTTCTAAACGAAGTGAATCTCTAGCACCTAAACCACAAGGCTCCGCTCCGCCATCGACAAATGCCTTAAACCACTCACTACCCTTTTCTGATGGGCAGAAAAGCTCAAATCCATCTTCACCAGTATAGCCAGTACGGCATACAATAAATTTCTCACCATCTTGCTCCCACTTATCAATCCCATTTCGCTTAGGCAGCTCTCTGCCAGGAAATAATCTAGCATATGAAGTCACGGCATTCGGCCCTTGAACAGCCATTCCAGCCCAAGATTTCGACTCATTTGTTAGCTCCAAACCTTCAGATAAATGCTTCGACAGCCACGCAAAATCCACCTCAATCATCGAAGCATTCACCACCATGAAAATTTGGTCATAGCCAAATCGGTAAATAATTAAATCATCAATGACCCCGCCAAGCTCGTTAAGCATGAACGTATATTGGGCTTCCCCAACAGCCAATTTCTTAACATCGTTGGCTAACACCCCGTTGAGCCATTCCTCCGCGCCAGCTCCACTGAGAAAAAATTGCCCCATGTGTGAAATATCAAAAATACCCACATTCTCACGGACAGCCGTATGCTCCTTGATGATATTCGAATACTGCACGGGCATGTTCCAGCCAGCAAATGGAATCATCTTAGCACCAAGCTCCAAGTGGAGCTCAGCTAACGGAGTTTGCTTAATTTCTTGCACGTCCATGATGCTGACAATGTGTGACCTTTTCTTCCTAATGTCAACTCTAGGAAAGTGCTACACATTCACACATTTGACATAAATCAAGCACTGTGCCGAACCGCACAACAAAGACAAAAAGTTCGGCATATGCCATTGTTCCCTATAAAATGTAACAGTTCACTAGCTGCGAAAAACCCCTCTATTTGATAAGACGAATAGCTAGAGGGTAATCACCTTCCTGATTTCTGATCCAACCTATAGTAACTGACTTGTTGCCATCCTTGTCAGCAAAGGGCCCCACCTTATCAAGAACTACAAGTATACCCTCTGGTGTAATCGCGTCCAAAATCGTATCATTCATCTTAACTTGAATTTTCTGTTCAGAACTCCTGATTAGCAAGGGTTCCCATAGACCACTGGCAGGTTTTTCGATCTTGTGAACGTGCTCTGCTTTTCCGATTTTATAATATAGCTCTGCGTTTCCTTGATAATTTTTAGGCATTACAACCTTCACACCTTTTACTGCATTTTGAAGGTCCAGTATGTTCTTTTTCATTTTAGCGAGCGATTTTTTGATCTCATCGGTCATGAGTTCATCAGGATTTGGCGTTGCAGCACTTAACTCATTCATCGGCTCAGTAACATAGTTCCGGATGGCACTTGAACTAGTTGAAAGTGTTTCACTCGCTTTACGATAGCTTGCCAAAATAGGTCCAAGAGCTATTGCAAAATCACCATTGTGAGAATCCATATCATTCTTGGGTAATTTCTCTAGTCCATCCCTACTAGACACCAGTCTTTTCATTCTGGCTGCATACATCTTGAGTTTGCTCCGAGCACTCCTAGCCTTAGACTCACTCCCTACGTTTCGCATCATTGTAGTAGCTTCGATAAGGGTACTTTGAATGCGTTCATCCAATCCCATATACTGACTATAAACATCAACTTTATTACCTCGTAACTTTGCAAAGTTTACTTCATCCAACTTATCCCGCTCAAACGTACAAAATTCATCCAGCCCCAACAAATAAGCATCATTCATTTTCTGAGCCTCAAGTTTATCAATCAATTTTCTAGCTTCATCAAACTCATGTTTTTCAACAAATTTCCACGCCTTTGTGTAAGTTGCCCCCAAGTCGAGATCCACATAAGTTTCGACTTTAGCATCCACGCCCAAGTTGAAAACTTCTATCAAAGCAAGTTGTTGAGCAATGCTCTCTTGAGAATAAGGGTTGATTGTAAACCACTTTTTTCCAGCTTCTTTTTCTTTTTCTATAATGGCTTCAAATCTGCCAGAAGCTTTCTGTCTACTTTTAAGCCTTAACGCATAATCTTCCTCCCCAAGATCAGTTTTAACTTCATCTAATTTCTTAAGCCCTAAAACCCTGCGCTTCTCCAGACTCACTAACACTCTCTTAAACCGTTGCCCGACCAATGGCAATTCAGTAACCACGTTCCCGTATGCCTTTGACCTTGGGAAATCAACTGACATTTTCTCGGCAACCTCAATCGCTTCACTGTATCGACCTTTCTTCACTGCCTTGTGAAATTTCTCAGCTTGTATTCTAGAATCAATATCATATGCAGAAGCTTGGCGTTCAGCAGGAAGTATTATGCTCCCCCCAACCTTGAGTCCACCTTCTGCAATAATTTTCATCTCAGCCAGTAAAGCTATCTCAATTTTTTTCACATCTACTACTTTTGGAGAGTTTTCGAAATCCTTGAAGAATGGTTTGATCACTTTCTCGTGCTGCTCTTTATACCATTCTACAGTCTGTAGGTCTGGTGACACTCCCAAAGCTTGAACTTCTTTAAATCGATCAGCTTCTAAATCTTCAATCGTCTCTTTAGTAATGTCAGATATTTTAATCTTATGAGTTGTCACAAACCCATCAGAAGCTCTCTCTTTAATAAACGCAAAATCTCCCTCTACTTTTACTTTCTTACCAATCACTTTTTTCCCATTTTTAAGGTAAAAAGTATCAGCTTGTGAAACGCCTGCCGCCATGCACAAAGCAATAGATGTAGCTACAAATAGTTTTTTCATGATCAGCCTATTAAATACACCAAAAGCCTCTTGTAGGTAAAGGAAATTCTCACAGGTCACTCGGCATCATTACACAAAAAAAGGCACCCTAGTAATACTAGGGTGCCCAAAAATTTAATTTAGTATTAATGCGGTATTAAACCGCGATTACTACCAAAGAACACGAAGGCGTGCTGTCATAGTCTGTGAATCATCAAAGTCACCCTCTTGATTGTTAGTTTCA
>JAVCKV010030961.1:0-68414 GCA_032274145.1 Herpochondria borealis | reverse complement strand
AGCCACAGCCGGTTGTCCCCGACGGCCCGTTGATGTTGCTCCTTGACCAGCCGCCACCCGAGCGCCGATAACCAGCGACCCTGTTCGCACCGGGATCGCCGACATACACCGCCTGCGGGCCCACGGCCATTGCCGCTCCAAAAGAAATGGAATCACCTGACGTCTGCTGAAGCGTGGTTTCAGCGGCCAATGTCACGGTCCCAGCTCTGGTCTGGGCTGTTATTTCATCACCGAGCAAGGTCATGAAAAAAAACAGTAAAAACGTGAACAGGACTCCGCATTTGATATCCATATCTATTCAAATCGCCGCAAAAATAAAAAAGTAAATGTGAATTAACTATGGCAGACGACGGTGTTCCTGTCCACTTCTGGCAGCCCCGGCGTAATGCGGCGACACATTTCGACAGGGATTTTCAACTCAATCGCGGTAGAAAGTGTTTTGAATCTAAGGGCGCAGATATCTTAATTTCACGGCCCGAAATGGCGCAAAACAGAAACCAATTATTTGTTTTTCGCCCTGTCAGAATAGCAATATTTCCAACTCACTTTGCATGTCCTTGGAAACAAATACCATGCCGCAAATGTGGCTTGTCACATCGTGCAAAGGATAGCCGTCGCCGGCGCAAGGGCGATGGTCTCAACGTCCGTGTTGCACGCCACCCTCCAAGTCAGGACCTAGCGGCTGGCCAAACGATCATGGTAAAGAGGTAAAAAAACCGCGTCATAGCCGAAAGTTGATAATCTGCCAAATCTCAAACCGCGCAGGTGATGTTTGCAATGCCTTGCCGCCGCAACAAACGGCTCAGTTTGAAATTGACGCCACCTCAGCGGTGATAGCCGCCTGCATGCCCTGACTAAGCATGACCTGCAATTTTTCAGAAACTGCCAAGCGCCATTTCGCGTTATCCTTTAGCTCGGGCGGGAAAAGTCTGGGCAGGTTGTGCAGCGCTGTGCTGATCGCATCGGCGGTGGCGGTGCCTTCTAAGGCAGTGCGTATTTCGGTCTCGCGTGGGTCATGCAACCCATAAATCCCGTTCGCGTCATCCCGTCCTGTGCAAAACCGCATCCAGCCCGCAACAGCAAAGGCAAAAGCGCCTAAAAAAGTAGCAGCGCCTGCAAAAAAGGCAGCGCCTAAAGGAGCAGCAAAAGGCAGATAAATTCAAGTTTAATATGGGAGCAATTCAAAAATTAAATCGATCTTTCATCGAAAGCAATCTAACTTTTGATTGGGAAAACATTAAAGGCTACTTTGATAACCTTAGCAATAGAGATCTTGCCTCCATTGACGAACTAAAGCAATGGCTCCTAGATAGAAGCGAACTCAATTCGGTAATTGAAGAAGAATTTGCATGGCGATATATTCGAATGAATATTGATACGACCAATAAGGAGTATCAAAAGAAATTCCAATATTTTGTTGAAGAAATTAATCCAGAAATTCAAGTCTAAAAATATTGCTGTTTTCGTCTCAAGCTCTAAGCCAAGTGCTAATTTTTTCGCCCTAATGTAGGTCCACACATCAAAGGGAATGGTATCATCGAGATCATTGCTGTCTGCCATATGAGTGTACCGTTGAAACTAGCCTAACAAATTGCTCCAGCAGACAGCGTACGCGGCGTCCGTCTTTTGGTTTCGCTTCACTTTACCAAAAGTCAGCCACCGCATACACTGCTGCTGAGCAAGGCGTTAGGCAGTAAAACACACATCATAGATGGGTGCCCGTATCAATGCTTAAGTGGATATCTTCACGGGTTTCAATTAGAGAGTATATTTTTTCTATTATATGAACAATATTGTCCAGTCTGTGTAGTTGGTCAGTCTTCCACTTATCATCAAGATCAGCGCCATCAAAATACCTAACTCCGGTATCTTCATCAAAAGGAGTTCCTAGGTCTGAAATTAAGTCTTGGCTTTGAATGAGCAAAGACCTTAACTCATTCTCAATGTCGTTTGGTATCTCTGATGCAATTCTATAAATCGAGAGCTGGAATAGGGCATACTCAAGAGCATGTTTATAAGCTTTGTTTAGCTTTGAGAACTCTACTTCTCTGAATAGCCCATTGTCATAACTACGTTGCTGGTAGTGTGGCTTGTACTTCCCGTTGTCATAATATTCAGTTTGCAGAACGTGGTCAGTTTTTCCATCTGTCGTGAAAGTAATAGTAGCTGTTGCTTCCTGCGGGGCTCGTTCTAACATTCTAATGAGAATTCCCAGTTCCTGATGTAATCTCATTAATAGAAATTGCGTCCTGTCTCTGTGCGCAATCATTTTTACCTCGGTATCTCTCCGAGTTTGTGTTCTACTTAGGTATTTCGCAAATAGCAATGGTATTAGTATGGCTTGCGCTACAACTGGTATTCTTATCCATTTGCTATCGGGTGTAATATCGCCGTATCCAACAGTCGTACCTGTGATAACACTGAAATATAAAGACTCCATGAACTTTAAGGGGCGGCTGCAATCTTCAATTGAGAATGGTAGTCCGGATATCCAGTAAATAGATCCGAAAGCAAAAAGTGATAACAGGTATTGGTATAGCTCTCTAAATTTGGCTATGTGTTGTTCAATTATGTCCGAGTACTTTAGCAGTGTTGTGTTCACCAATATCTCCAGGTGGTTAACTCAAGCTAAAAAATGCCTAACGAATAGCGGAAAAAACTAGCTGGACAGCCACTTTAACAATGGAATGAACATACGTATCTTACAAGGCAATGAGCCCGAGGTTTTCGTCAATGCCCATATATGTAAATACTCGGGCCTCTTATTTTATCACACATATGTTCATCACCAAAAACCCAGGTTATTGCGGCGTTATGACTAAAAATAATGTACGACTTAACTAGTTATGTGGAGCAGCAAGGAGCGGAAGGCGATGATGCTCTGACCCTTATTAGCATTAAAGATACAATCTGGTTTTGTGTTGCTGATGGTGCAGGGGGAATAAGTGGTGGTTCATGCGCTAGTGCTTTCATAGTGAGTGCATTTACCGAGTTGGTACATCAAAATGTAGCGGGGCATCCTGATGCATTCGAGTCTTTTTTAAGAGATGTAGATTCTGAAATAAGTAATAATTTTTGCGGTGGCGAGTCCACTGCAATTATTGGACTAATTAAATCGGGTGTGGTGTTCGGAGCCAGTGTAGGTGATTCAGAGGCATGGTTGTTCAGCTCTATGTATCAACATGAGTTAACTGACTTCCAGATAAGCAAGCCTCTGTTGGGTTCCGGTAAGGCTCAACCTATTGGGTTCGGTCCAATGGATCTCGAACAAGCAATGGTGGTAGGTTCTGACGGACTATTCAAATATGCTAGCCTAAAAGACATATCAAGTGTTGTCCGTCAGAGTGGCTCTGCTATTCGTTTGGCAGCATTAGCTAAAAAGCAAACAGGGTATCTACAAGATGATATATCGGTTCTTTGTATACAAAAAGTGTCATAACGAATAGGATAGATCGCCCCAAGCGGCGATCTTATCCAATGGTTGTACAAGCCCGTTGTTGAAGTTACAGAAGAAGTGACGCTATAGGAAATTGATGCGCTTAAGCCTGCCTGCAGAACGGATGCAAAAGCAGATGAAGCTCAAACCCAAACTACAAAAGACGATGACGGCCATGGTAGAAGCCGACTATGCGCCCATTTATCGCGTCTATTGACATAAAAACCAGACCCCCGCCCACGGCGGTGCGATCCGCACTGTTTCCAGCGCAGATCCTGGGCACCACCGTGGCCGGGAACTGTCAGCCAGTAATCAGTTTATTAATATCCTCAAGCAAAGGTGATCCCCTGACTGCCTTGCGGCGCGGCAGTCGGCGCTTTGCTCGCGATATATTGATTAGCCTCATCGGCTGCTGGCACGCAGGGCACACTACCGTCGCTGTGTTACTGTCATCGACACTCACCTCAGGCAGCACCACCTGCAACATCAGCTGAATCCGTTTCAAAAGTACGTGACAGTTATGGTGCAGGAATCCATAACTGCGTGTACGCTGGAACCCTCTGGGGAGTACGTGCATGAGGATCTTCCAGAGGAACTGAGCCGCTGGCAGCGTGAGGCGCTGATACTGCTTCGTCGTCGAACACAAGTATTCGAACTCAACCATGCCATTAGTACAGGACAAGATCTTGTGCTCATTAACAACCCCGCGATATAAATACCGAGCCAGGTACTTCAGCGATTCTTCTCCTCGCCCGGCCGGCTGGCAGTGAACGTTCCACTGCTCTGGCACACCCACGGGTAGTGAGAGATCAGTTTTGTTGATTGCCTGTAAAAACCTCGCTCTATAGACCCGACCGAGTGATTTAACATTAAACAGATACTTGCCTTTGCAGCGTTGAAATTGATTCTTCAATGGCTGGACGGCGAGTGCAGGAATCAGGACGTGAATATGAGGGTGGTAATCAAGCTTGCGACTATGCGTGTGCAGCACAGCGGTCATACCAAGCTGCCCGTGCAGTCGCTTGGTCGTTAACCCAAAGCTCTTCAATGTATCGATAACCACATCGAAGAACAGAGCGTACAGAGTTCTCTGGTGCGAGAAAAATGTCTGACGCAACTGAGCAGGCAAGGTGAACGTCACCATGAAGTAGTTTACCGGCAACGATTTATCAATCTGTCGGTCAAGCCAGCGAGTAGACTCGTGGTTCTGACAGGTAGGACAGTGCCGATTGCCGCAGGATAGCGGAATGGTCTTCACCTCACGGCAGTCATCACATCGCCAGGTCGTGGTGCCAATGGCGGTAGTGCGGCATTGTGAGATGGCATCCAGAGCCGCATGGTGTGATGGCAATAGCTGATCAGCGTATTGGGTGATTAAATCATTACGATGGAGGTTGATCACATCAGCTAGCCGGATCATTTTTTATCTCCAGCAATGAGATCATTGACCAGCAGATTGAGCGCCTCGGGGTTGTTCCGCTCAGAGACCTCGGTTAGATGGGTGTAGCGTGCAGTCGTTTTGGGGCAGGAATGGCCAAGAATGTCCTGAAGCTTGCGCAGAGAGATACCGCGTTGAAGCATATGCGTGGCATAGCTGTGACGCAGCGTGTGGATAGAGGCTTTTTTTTAATGCCGGTATCGCCGACGATTTGTCTTACCGCCACCTGAGTGGAGCTGTAGCTCATCGGCTCGGTGGCAGTCTGTAGTCGATCCAGATGAGTGGCGCGGGGAAATAGCCACGTGGGGTTTCGATGCTGAGCCCAGAACTTTCTCATGACGGCAAGCGTATAGTCAGGCAGAGGCACAAAGCGATCTTTCGCCCCCTTGCCGCGCCGAATATGAACCCGGTGATTGTCGGCATCGATATCACGAAGCTGTAGATTAAGCGCCTCGGACAGACGAAGGCCGAGTGTGTAGGTGACGACAATAAAGACCCGGTAGCGTAATTGTCTGGCGGTACGCACCAGCAATGCGACTTCGGATATACTTAAGACAGCGGGGATGGATTTGACCTGAGGTGGTTTAACAATATCGACCCAGTGCCACTTTCTACCGAGGACGTATTTCCAGAAGAACTGTAAGCCATTGCGATCGACTTTGACGGTGCTCCATGAATGAGAGTCGACAAGTTCGCTAAAGTGCAGTGCTAATTGCTTGCGAGTGAGTTTGTCGGGGCATTTGTCGAAACGGGCAACGAGTCTACGGACGGCTCTGGAGTAGACGTCAATGGTTTTATCAGATTTGCCTTGAAGCTTGAGTGCCTGAAGGTGTTTGTTGTATTGTCGGTTGAAGAGACGCTTTTTTTGGGGGGACATGAAGCTCTCCTGTTATGTAAATGCCACTGCACAATGCAGTGGTTACAGGAAGGTAGTTCTTGTGAGTTTTTTTCTGGCGCGAAGCGGCTTAGTACAACAATGGCGTGCAGTCGGACAGCGCACGCGGTGTCCAATCGTGTGCTGCTCGCTTGCTCACAATTTCGCACACAATTGGCCGCCACACTCACCGCCACTGACGCCGGCGTTAGGTTCTACTCTACCTTTTCAATTTTTGATGGATTAGGTTATGAATGCAGAGCAAATTAAATATTTTATCGCTCGGAGACGAGGCGATTATAGTTCTAGCGAGATACAATGCTACGAAAGCTATTTATTGTTAGCGTTGAAGAAAGGTGAGTTGATGGCCTATGATTTACCATATCCGAAGCACAGGTTTCTTTCGTACTTAACGGATGAAAAAAACTACTTAGCACACGGCTCACCTTTAAATGATCTGGCACTACTGAAGCCTATAAGAAAAAGCAAAGACACAGAAGAAACAGGCCATGAGAAATTACTACTAGCGGCTTCAGATGCTATCTGGGCAATGTGGTTTGCAATATTAGATAAATCCTGCATGGGAAGTCTTACCAGCAATAATTGTTTTGTGAAAACATTAAGAAATAGAGGTATCTTTAGCTTATATTATTTTAGTGTAGGCCATGAAGCCATAAATGAGCAGCCATATCAAAGCGGAGCTGTATATATCCTGGAGCCAGATGTATTTGTTCATAGGCAAGGTGAAGAAAGAGGTAGTAAAGAATCAGTCTGCCCATTGTTTAAAATTGATATTGATAAATATGATTTTCCCTATCTTCCATATGTTAAGGGCATTGACGCTGACGCGTTGATGCGGGCAATGAAAGAAAAAGTCGGCAATAGTCCATGGCTGTCAGATAAAGAGGTGTTTCCAGTATCGCCAGAAATTCCCGACGAACTTACACTACCCATAAATGACTAAAATGTGGTGGAGAATCATCATTCAAGGCACATAACAAATAGGATAGATCGCCCCAAGCGGCGATCCTATCCAATGGTCGTACAAGCCCGCTGTTGAAGTTACAGAAGAAATTACGCTATAGGAAATTGATACGCTTAAGCCTGCCTGCAGAACGGATGCGAAAGCAGATGACGCCCAAACCCAAACAGCAAAGACGAATGATGGCCGTGTTAGAAGCCGGCTATGCGCCCATTTATCGAGTCTATAGTAAATTAACCGGACAACCATATTAGGAATGAAACCAGCTGTAATTCAAAAGATCTATTTTTCGATTATAGTACTGAGCGAAATGGCTGTATCGTGAAACATCGTATGTTTTTTTGAGCCGTAATTTGTTGTATCCCAGGCTTACACGGGCTAAGCGGGCTGTTGAGGTTTTTGGTAGTGAAGATGGAGGTACGGCTGACTGTCACGATTAATAGGGCACGGCTTTCGGGGTGCGTTGATTAGTGGGCTCGACTGGGGTTTTGTTGACGATTCTTCTTTGGAGTTTTCTATAGGTTACTGCATATCTCCGGATAAAAGTGCTGCTGTATATTTCTTGAATAGCAGCTGCTGTATAACATATGTTAGGTTTTGTCAGTTGCCTTCGTAGCAAGTGCGTGGAAATTTATTGTCGGCAATATGACTGGTTCTAATCCTGCATTTACAGTGAAAGTGGTAACAAAACTTCTTAGATAGGGGAAAGTAATTGCAGGCGCGTTGATGTTAACAAACTTCCCTTCTTTAAATTCATCTGTCATTTCTTCTGTTGTTTCAAATAGTCCAACATACTCAAGAGAGATGGCTACACCATTTTCGGAGGTTAGCTTTACATCGAACTTGACAACGAATTTATTTTTACTGTCAACGGCAAATGCGGGTGTATACTTTAGATTGAAGTTATCGTCTAGGCCTTCTTGTTCTGTCAAGAAAGAGATGCTAAGTAGTTTTGATTCAACAAATTCAATTTCCATTGTTAGGCAACTAGTTTTAACTTTGGCTTACTAATCTCACGTGTAGTAGCAGGAATACTAAATTGACTGTTGTGCCAAATTTCAATGTGGCTGGCAGGAGAAATCGGCATGTCAACTGATGCAATGACCTGTGATTTGTTCTCTATGTCCGATAGTGCCAGTAATTTTGTATAAACAAATCTGCTCGAAGAGGCTAGCCTCAACAGTTTGTCCATTGCTTGGCTTTGAGAGACCTCAGACCTTTCATATTTTGAAAATGCATTTTGCCCACCGCCAAAAATCGAAGAGGCTTCTGTTTGGCTCAAGTGCAAAGATAATCGAATTTCCTTTATCTCTTCTGAAGATAGCAAGCCGTCAATTACTTTCTTGCTCTCGCGAACTTTCGCCTCATTAGCAATGATTTGTGGTTTTGTGAGAAATTCTCGTTGGCATGAATTGCATTCTGAATATTCAATATCAACTGAGTACTCTTTTCCCTTGTAGGTATTTAATTCGTTATCTGAAGTCAGCGTAACATTGGTGGAGTTGCATCTATTGCACGCATTCATTTTGATCTCCAGGTGATTATCAACTCAAGTGAAAAGAGGCTATGTCAATTAATAAGCAGTTGTTGATAAGAGAGAACTTGATGTAAATCGAGTCACTTTCCGAATTGCCAGGGGGAGCGAAATCAACACGGTATGCATCATCTCTATCTCCATTACTATACGTGTGTGTTTTATCGAAGTCCGAAGCTGTAAGTGACATGACGCATGCCACAACATCTGCAAGTTCATATCCAAGATTGTCAATATCCTGTCGAACTTTCCTGCCTCGATACTCTACACACCCATTCTTAGCGGCATTTCGAGCATCCTCTAAATTATAGTGTGGCACCGCAACCCTCAAAAAACAACCATAATGGTTATATTAATTTATACCATAGTGACGTAAGTCATCTCCTGTGATTATACTTCAATTATGATTTTGGGGATTGAAACGCTAGAAATAAACTGTATAAACAAAGACTTGCGGGAATTTCGGTCGGTGGTGTAGTTGATTGTTGTTCGAATTGCTCATTTCCCACGCCAAGGGATTAGCCTAATCGGGTAGCCGGAGGTATCTATCCCCCAGCCCCCACACCACCCTGCATGCGGCTGCGCACAGGGCGGTTCATTTCCCGTGATGAAATAACACCCAGCCATCTCTAAGAGAGAAAAGGCCTTTCGATTTCAAGTATTGCATACTCAATGCAGCGTTAATCCCGTGGGATTTAGAGCTATGCCACCAGCTTTTGCTTGATAGGCCGCAGCCGATAGCAGCTCTTGCAGGTAAGCCCAGTTTAATCAGGTTGCGTATTTTCGTGCGCGGCTTACGCCACTGTTTCCAATAACACATTCTGAGTCTGCGCCGTATCCAGTGATCAAGATCTACGCACTGTTGATATTGATTGCCAATACCGTAGTAGTTGATCCAACCTCGCAGGAAAGTGCTGAGCTTTTGTATTTTGGTATCCATAGACACGCCCCATGTGCGATTGGTCAGTTCACGCACACGGCGTTTGAACCTCTCAACACTACGGGGATGCCATCGGAGGAATTTTCCGTAGACACTAAAACCCAGAAACTTGCACTCGCTACATTTGACCACCTGACTTTTATCGACGTTGACCTTGAGTTTCAGGTCATGTTCGATAAATCGAGTCACACTGCCAAGCACTCGTTTTCCCGCACGTACGCTACTGACCATGATAATCAGGTCATCAGCGTAGCGGGCAAAACGATAACCGCGGTTCGTTAACTCCTTATCCAACGGATCTAACATGACATTGGATAACAGCGGTGAAAGCGGACCACCCTGTGGGACACCCTCGCGGCTGGGAAGCAGGTTGTTTCCATCCTGGATACCGGCTCGAAGGTAGCGACCGATCAGTCGTAGTAGAGCTTTGTCACGAATGCGCCTACCAAGCAAGGTCATAAGCTTGTCGTGATTAACCTTGTCGAAGAATTTCGACAGATCAATGTCGACGGTGATCTTATGTCCTTGTTGACAACACTGGCATCTAAATTAACCGGACAACCATATTAAGAATGGAACCAGCTGCAATTCAAAAGATCTATTTTTCGATTATGGTACTGAGTGAAATGGCTGTATCGTGAAACGTTGTAGGTTTTTTTTGAGCCATAATTTGTTGTATACCGGGATTACGCGGGCTAAGCGGGCTACTGAAGTTTTGGTAGTGAAGAAGCACAAGTGTCGCACGTAAAAAGGTATTATCAGACAGGATTAACGGGTGTAGGTGAGGTACAGCTACAATATCGCTATACAACAGATGGTAAAATCAAGTTTGTAGGTCACGAATTATTTTCCGGGGGTGTTGGCGACCGCAGAGGGTCATTCATACTAGACACAACAGGCGCAGTAAACCCAGGCACCGGGGTGATTTCAGCGGAGCAATCTCTGGCTGCAGAATCTTGCTCTTCCGAATTTGCAGGTTTTACTGGCAAGAGTTCCTATGTAATTGCCAAAAACGGATATTGCAGCTTCGAATATACTATCGGGACCTGACAATCACTTCCAAAGCAACGGCGTACACGGTGCCCGTACATGCGCGTGCCCATTCTTCGCATTCTCGCACATGTCCGTTCACCACGTACACCGCGATCGAAATGGGCGTTAAATGCCAGGAGAGTGAGTTGGGATCTTTTCTAATACTGTCATTTCCGCTTCTTGCGTGCTGCTCTCGAAGTATGCAGGTTTCTGAAGCATTCGGAAATGCCTGTAATTTGGTCTCTGATTAAGCATTCAAACTTATCTCGCGCACCCAAGATTTCGCAGAGATAGGTAAAGATTGGTATGATGAGATTGGCACAATTCAGTTAGCCGAACGTGACTTTGAAGAGCTTAAGCAAGCGCTGGATAATGGCGTTAGATTCCCAAGCACCCACCAGAAAGCAGACGTTTGTTTTCTGAATACTGAAAGGCGTGATAGATGGAAATTACGAAAGAAAAGCTACCGAAGGGATTTACCTATCCGCTAAGTTCTGAGCTATTAAACGGGGCTATGTCATCAGGCGGCTTTAACACTCCTGTTATACTTCGGTATAGGACTGATTCGCCGCTACTGGCGGCTCGCTACTACCTACCAAGACCATGGGAGGACATAGAGCGTTTCGTTGTATCATCAGGGTCAGTAGATTCGCGTAACTCGGAGGAAGCTAAAGCGTATTTGGCAAAAACAATCGTTCCTGAGTTTGTAGCTTGGGCACACGAACTTGTGACCCTGCCGGCTAACAGTTCTAGATTCACTGGCCATCAATTTCTACAATGGGTCAGTCCAAAGAATAGATACAATGGTATAAGTACTATTACTATAGGGTGCTTAATTGCAGAAAAAAGCCAGAAGTGATGGTTTGTTCAAGCGTTGAGATTTAGAACACTTCGTTATGCCAGCCTACACACGGTGTTATGACCAAAGACGAAAAGCAACATAGCAGAAATTGAATAGTAGAGACTTAGAGAAAAAGTTGCACCCAATCACTGATAGCCTCCTCAAAACCAGGGGCTATATTTGCCTGGTTGATGTATTCGTTCAGCTTGGCTACCTTACGGATAAAGAGGTAGAGAACTGGAGGCTTCGTAAAACTCCATACCTGGAGAGATCAATCACGGTCAACCTTGCTAAGGTGAGTTTTATCTGTAAAGTTGTGCATAGCAACTGCAGAAAAGGGAATCTGAAATCCAGCCGCACGGAATATATGTCCTGGGGTAAGGGTGCTAAGCAGAGACTGAGATTTTCGAAAACAGGCCGTAAAGAAATCGAAGATGCCTATTCTACGCATTATCTTAAGCCTGCTATAAAGGCATAACCGGCCAAGAAACCCGGGATTTTCAGCAGCCCCGTATTATGGTAACGGTTAGGGATATCGGGTCACTTCAGCACGAAGAAGACCTTGGTCTATCACGCTAACGAACAAATTCCATCAGTTTTTATAGCGTAAAGCCATTCACCACTAACTTAATCGAAATCAAAAACAACGCAATCTGCACCGCTGTAAAAAACAATTTCTCCGGTGCTTTTTGAGTCAGCACTTTGCCAATGATTGTTCCAACAATTGCCACTGGCAGTAGTACTGCAGCAAGCTTCAATGCCGGCGGGCTATAAGGCTGTAAGTTCGCATAGGGTATTACCTTTGCCAGATTCACTGCAGCAAATACAATCGTGGTGGTACCGGCAAAGACATTCTTTGCCAGCTTCTGTGGCAGCACATACACCTGATACGGGGGTGAGCCTGCGTGGGATACAAAGCTGGTGAATCCGGCAACTGTACCCCAGAACCAGCCTTTCGCAATACTGGCAGAGGCATTACCAGCGGTTGCTTTTGGACGTAGCCAGATATTCAAACAAAAGCTGATACCGAGCAATCCAATTAAAAACGAGACCATCTCCTCTGAGATATACGAGGCGGTGGCCCAGCCGATTACGACACCGATGATCCCTGCCGGAATCAGTATTTTTATATTCCGCATACTGTATTCATGGCGATATAAATACACGCCGACAATATCAGACAGAATGAAGATCGGCAGTAACAACACGGCGGCTACGACCGGCGATATATAGAGTGCAAGCACTGGCACGCTCAACATTCCAAAGCCCGGCAAGCCGCCTTTGGACAAGCCCACAAACAAAGCTGCTAGACAGAATACCCAGAACACCGGGTTATCCACTGATAGTGATTCAACTACCGCATTCAAAGTATTGTCATCATCTGTGAGCCTAAACGACAGGCAGCCGGGCTACTCACTACAGGACTCGGGCCAGAAACTCGCGAGTTCTTTGTTGGGTCGGGCTGGTGAACAACTGTTCCGGAGTGTCTTTTTCAACGATACGGCCCTGATCAAGAAAGCACACCTGGTCTGCGACCTCACGTGCAAATGCCATCTCGTGTGTGGCAAGCAGCATCGTCATTCCCTGCTCTTTTAAGGTTCGAACAACATCGAGCACCTCCCCTACCAGTTCCGGATCAAGAGCAGAGGTAATTTCATCAAGCAAAAGTAGTTCTGGCTGCATGGCCAGCGTGCGGACAATAGCGACTCTTTGTTGTTGCCCGCCAGACAGATGATCCGGATAGGCGTGTGCCTTTTCTGAAAGGCCGAAGCGCTCAAGTAACTGCATTGCTGCATCTTCGGCGCTGCTCTGACTGCTGCCAAGCACTTTGCGCGGGGCTAAAGTAATGTTCGACAGTACGTTTAAATGTGGAAACAAATTAAAGCTCTGGAATACCAGCCCAATTCGCTTTCTTATGGGATCAGGCGGTAACGAAGGTTCTGCGATATCGAATCCGTCGAGTAGAATTTCACCATCATCAACAGGCTCCAGCAAATTGATGCAGCGCAACAGCGTTGACTTACCAGAGCCGGAGGCACCAATAAGACAGATCATCTCACCCGTATTCACCTGCAATGAAATATCATCAATGACCTTGTTCGGTCCGAATGATTTTGATACTGATTTTAAGTGCAGCTTTACCGTCATGCGATTCTTTCACGGCGCTGTTTCGCCAACAGATAATCCGCATAACGTGTAATAGGAATAGTGACACATAAAAATATGATCGCGGCCCCCACATAAGGGGTGAAGTTTGCCATCAATGATTTATAGACATTTGCCTGGCGCAGCACTTCAATGGGGCCAATAAAAGACAACAAGGCCACATCCTTCAATAACGCAATCACAAAATTCATCAAGGCTGGTACTTGCCGGCGGATAGCCTGCGGCAAAATGATGTAGCGCATGGTGGCGCTTTCGCTAAGCCCCAATGATCGGGATGCGGCACTTTGACTACTATGAACCGAATCGATACCAGCGCGAAAAACCTCTGCCACGTAAGCGGAATACCCTAACACCAGGGCAACCGTTCCCCAGATATACGGTGAGTTATAAGGCCGGGGCAGACCCAGGCCCGGTATACCAAAGCCGATCAGGTAGACCAGCAGAATAACCGGCACACCGCGCAGAACATCGGTATAGAGTGCGCCAAAAATTCGCAGTGGAAAAAGCGCTGGCTTGCTTGTGCTGCGGGCAAGTGCGATTGCCAGTGAGAGTATAAAAATTAACGGCGCTGACCATAGAAAGATTTTAAGATCAACAATGAACGCTGTTAGCAGATTAGGGAAAGTACGGCTGAGAATATCCCAGTTAAAAAAGCTGGCTTTTACAGCGGACCAGCCTGGTGCCAGCGGCACAAGCACAATGATACAAGCCAGCACCAGTAACGTTGACAGCCCGGAGATTACCAGGCTGCGTCGTTTCTGCTGCTGATCATAACGCTGGCGTCTGGTTAATTTAGACACAGACACCAGTCGCTGTAACGGTGTTTCAAAAGCTTATTTATCGAGATTAATCACCGGTACGCCAGCACCATCGGCCAGCCAGGCAGATTCAATTTCAGCTAGTTTACCGCTGTCTTTCAGGCTGACAATAGCTTCGTCAACACACGCTTTTAAAGCACTGCCCTCAGCCATTAACAATCCAAAATTATCCGGATCAATCGATGCTTCAACTGGAAACTGACCCAGGATTTTACCACCGTCGATTTGTACAGCGGTGGCAAACAATGCAGATGGCAAATCAAATACCAGTGCATCAATCTGGTTGGCACTGATGGCCGCGATGACATTCGCATTATCATCATAGAGCAACAGGTCTTGCTCTGGCTTCAGGACTTCAGCCAGAAATTTCTGGCTGGTGGTGCCAGCCGCCGCACCAAAACGCAGCCCGCGAAGCGCAGAGCCGGTAGGTTCTGTGCCTTCCGCGTCAGAGCCACCCTTTACAACCACTGCGACTGCGGTGGTGTAATAAGGCGCAGAAAAATCAATTACTTTTTCACGATCTGCATTGATCGAATATTGTTGAATATTAAAATCGAAGTCTTTCTCGCCGGGCTGAATGGCTTCATCGAATGAGGTTCTCACCCAATCAACTTCAGAAGCTTCAAAGCCCATTTCATCAGCAACCGCATAGGCTACCGCGGCTTCAAAACCCTTGCCGCTAGCCGGATCATCATTTTCTACCCACGGCGCATAGGCGGGATTGCCCGTTGCAATCGTCAATCGGCCATCATGGAGTGTTTTGCCGTCTGCGCAGCTCTGCGCCCAAACCGCGTTACCAGATAGCCCGACACCAAGGATCAGGGCACTCATTAGTGTTGAAGGTTTAGTCATCATTGCTGTATTCCTGAATAGTCAGCCGCCAGATTAGGTGTACCACGCTCGAAAATCAAGACTCAGGAATACGATTGAGATTCGCACGGCCAACACAGACTTAGGCTCGAAATTGCGGATAAATAAAAGCTGCGGCGACTGATCGGATCACCAGGCCGCAGCTTTTATGCAGTATCACTTCGTGTTTATGCCAAAGCTTTCATTAAAGAAGCGAATCATTTCACCATGCATATCCCGATGAAACTGCCTTCGATCAAATCCATCCCGGTCTCCGCAAACCATTTCATATTCTTCCGGATCTGCTTTTTTAAACGCTTCACGGCAAGCCACCACCATGAAGGCAAAGTGGCCGGCATCATTAACCCAGTGAGTCTCAGGCGGTACGGGTAGTCGCTTTGCCAGTAGTGCAGCATTGGTTTCTGTTGGCACACTGTCGTCAAACTCGCCAGACCATAATTGAACGTTGGCTTTCACCGTTGCCAGGGTTTCTCTGGTGTAGGCAAACGCCAGGCCCGGGGCGGCGATAGATGCGGCCGTTATTCGTGAATCAGCCCCCCAAGCCTTTGCAGGGAGATCCTGTAAACCGGCAGCGCGCATGGCTGCGATTAACTTTTCAGCACACGCAAATTCTTTGGGTGTATCGATACAATGTTGCTGTGCGGTTTCCAGATCAGGCACGCCACCAATTAACCCGACCGCTGTATAGCCGCCCGCAGAAAAACCGTACACACCAATGCGGCTTTCATCAATATGAGCGCTGAACCGCTTATGATCGATCACAGCGTCTATCACTCTGCTGATTTGACGCGGACGGTGGATTGCCCATTGATGAACCGCGGCGCTCATGTCTGACCAGGTATTGCCAGCATGTGAGGGTGCTGCCACGATATATCCGGCATCAGCCAGCGCTATTGCCGTGTCGGCGTGGCCGCCATACCAACCGCTGAAGCCATGCGATATGATGATCAGGCCGCCGTTGGGTGCCGCTATTGGAGCCTCCAGGGCCACCGGTAGCTCGAACTCTGTGTTCGGTTCTACCGGCGCGGGCACATTTGATGGATACCAGATACCTACCTCCAGCGTTTTAAACGCCGGGTCTTCAGCCTGCATTTGCGTGTAGCCTGCAGCATTCAGGTTCAGGGAAGTTGCCGCCAATCCACAAGCGATTAAAATAGTGTTAAGCCGTCTGGCCATGTTGGTGTCTCCTTGGTTAGTGGTGACTCCAGTATCGGCGTAAACTATTGAATTTTAGACCTAAAACACGATTCAGATCGTCCTTGATCACGATCGAGAACCCTCTACGGAAAGAATGACCTCCCTACCGATCCCAATTGTCGTGGCGATGATGATGACGCTCCTTGCCGCGTCGAATCATCATCAGCTGAAGGAAACCGTCAGCGGTAAAATATTTGCGCTGATGCTGTACACCTATGCTTTATCCATGGTGTTCATCGGATTGCGGTGGTCACAAGACGCGGTGGTCTTTCTAAGAATTGCTGCCACGCTGGCTGTCATCAGTACCGTGTTGCTCTACCTGGCATTTCGCAGTCTGGGGCAGCGACCGGCATTCAGCGTACAGCATGACTGGCCCCACCTCATTGCACCGGCACTCATGGCGGCGGTGGCATTGATCAACCCTGACTGGACTGACCCGATACTGGTACTGATCAAACTCACCTATGCGGTCATGATGATTAATCTGGCCCGTCACGCCCCTGCATCGCTGGAGCTGACTAGATTGGACTGGCTTAAAAATTCTGAAAGAGCACTGTGGGGTGCGGCGATTCTACTGATCATCAGTGTTGTGGTTGATATCGCGATTGCCCTGGACTTTATTTTTTATCAGGGTCAACACGCCCCTTCCCTGGTGGGATTCGTCAATTTATTCAGTGTACTGTTGATTGGCTGGGCATCCGTTCAGGCCGGGCGCGGCAGCGTTGAAGAAGAACCGGCACCCGCCGGGGCTGACGCCGCCCCCGTTCAGGCAGAAGTTCACGATGGCGGCATTGCCCTGCTTGAGCAGCTTGATGAGTTTCTGATCAAAGATAAGCTCTTTGCAGATACCAATTTAAACCTGCAAAAACTTGCCCGAAAAGCGGGCATTCCTTCGCGAACAATATCCAGAACCATCAATGCACAGACCAATCAAAACGTTTCTCAATGGGTGAATAACGCCCGTATCAATGCAGCCTGCCAGATGCTGAGTGATAAAAACACCACCATTACTCAGGCGATGATCGACTCGGGTTTTTTAACGAAATCAAATTTTAACCGTGAGTTTAAACGGGTAAAAAGCTGCAGCCCCAGTGAGTGGCGAATTAAACAGTCTTGATAGTTACCTGCTTTCGACTGCCGGTCATTGAGAATCAAATTTAATAAACAGGAAACACTATGCTTGAATACATGACATTGATTCTTCTCTGTCAACTTATCGGTGAGTTCACCGTAGGCGCCACCAGTCTGCCGATTCCAGGACCTGTGGTTGGCATGGTGTTGTTATTTCTTTTTCTGACGATACGCGGGGCCGTACCGGAAGACCTATCAACAGTGACGAATGGCCTGCTGGGTAATTTGTCATTGATGTTTATTCCCGCCGGCGTTGGTGTGATGGTGCACTTTGAATTGCTGGGTCAGGATGCCATTCCACTGTCTATTGCTTTAATCGCCAGCACCGTGCTGACCATCTGCGTGACCAGTATTGTGATGGTTAAATTAAACACGCGCGAAAATTCACTCACTGACAAAGGACCTTAACAGCGTGAATGAATTTCAGGATATATGGGTATACCTTAGCGCCTCACCACTGCTGCACCTTACGCTAACATTGGTGGTGTTTGTCGTTGCATCGGCAATTTATCGTAAAGCACACATGCACCCACTGCTAAACCCGGTGCTTTTAAGCGTGGTGTCGGTGGTGACTATTCTTCACTTTACCCGCACCACTTACGATACTTACTTTGAAGGCGCTCAGTTTGTGCACTTTCTTCTGGGCCCGGCCACTGTGGCACTGGCGGTGCCGTTGTACCGGCAATTCGAACAAGTTAAAAAATCAGCCGTGGCAATTATGCTCAGCATACTGTGTGGATCAGTCACCTCGGCACTGACCGCCGTGTTTATCGCATGGTTACTCGGCGCTAATCCGGTATCGGTAATTTCAGTCGCACCGAAATCAGTGACCGCACCAGTGGCCATGGGTATTACCGAGCAGCTTGGGGGTTTACCTTCGTTAACCGCGGTGATTGTTATTCTGACCGGCATCATCGGTGCGATGATCGCGCCATTGGTGTTGAATATTCTAAAGATAAAAGACTGGTCTGCAAGAGGCCTGGCAATCGGTACTGCCAGTCACGGCATCGGTACCGCCAGAGCCTTGCAGGTTAATGAAGTTGCCGGAGCATTTTCCGGTTTAGCCATGGGATTGAATGCACTGGCGACCGCTATTCTTCTACCGATTTTCTGGGGGTTATTTTTCTAGAGCCAGATGCCCGTTAGCATCAAGGATGAGAGCGACGAATGACCGGAGACACGACTTTATCAGATACATGAAAATCCCATAGTGCTGTTGTATCTTTTTGGTCGAAATTGTCGACCATGGATTGAAGCTGATCCAGATCACTGACTACCGCCCCTTCAAGGTCAAAGCCATGCGCTATTCTGGCAAAGTCTTGTCGTCCAAATACAGCGCCGCTCTCGTTTAAGCCTTCCGCACGTAGTTTATGAATTTCGGAACCATAGGCACCATCATTTAAAACACAGATGAGAATCTTCAGCCGGTGGCGACGAATGGTTTCAAGTTCTTGTATATGCATCAGCAAACTGCCATCGCCATCAAACAAGACCACTACATTATCCGGATTCGCTGCAGCCACTCCAATGGCGAAGGCGATACCGTTTCCTATTGCACCAAACTCGCGAATTGTCAGGAACCGGTCTACCGGCCTGCCGGGCATCTGAGCCGCAAAATAAGAACAGTGACCCGATGAATTCACCAAGTGCCAGTGTGACGGAAGAACCGCGTTTAGCGATTTAATGACATCACGCGGGTCGTGCAGTCCGGCTTCGATATCAAATTGCGTGGCGTCTGCCGGCGCGTTTCGTATTTCTTCAGCAAGCGCCGGGGTTCTCCATGAGTTGTCAGGGGTTTTGTTGTCTGTCACTGACCCATCGGTATCTGCAATAGTTTCGAGAATTGCCATAACACCCGACTTTGCATCGCATCTAAGGTGATGCGCTGCAGCCGCCCTTCCCTGATTCGTTGCCAGGGGCTCAATATCAATATGCAGAACCTTATCTGCACTAAAAAGTTTACCGCCGTCTGAATTGTGCTGCGCCAAACTACAACCAACTGCGATCACTAAATCTGCCTGTTGCAAGCAACGCCGTGCGGTATCAGTTGAGAACCCACCTGCAATACCGATACAAAAGTCATCGTCATAAAAAGCACCACGAGCCGGAAGACTCGTTGCAAGTAAGCCGTGAGTTTGTAGCGCAAGCGTCTTGCATTCTTCTAGCGCATCTGCCTTTACAGCGCCTAAGCCAGCCATGATCACTATACGATTTGCAGCGTTTATCAAGTGACAGGCATCGGTTATATCATCAGGGTTCGGAGCCAGCGGCCTGACTTGCGGCAGCATCTGTTGAGACGGCACAGGCAACGATAATTCACCAGACCAACTGGTGTTTTGCAGGTCAAACGGAATCCCCAGAACAATCACCTGCTGACTGGACGCTGCGGTCAGAAAAGCATCCCTGATCTGTATTGGCATGCGGGGCACATGATGCATTGATACATACGTGGCACCACAGGCTTCAACAAGGGCTCGTTGTTCTATCTGTTGGTTGTACCAGCCTTTAGACAACGGCGCTTCACCGGCAAATATCACCAGGGGAATGCCGGCCCGCACTGCAGCGGGTAATGCCGTCATGATTTGTGTGACACCGGGGCCGCACGTCACGGTCGCAAACCCGACCTTGCCGGTGGTTCTGGACCATGCCATCGCTGCTGCGACCGCACAGTGTTCATCGCGTACATAGACAAACTCACAGCCCCGATCCACCATGGCAGCTGCACAGTTCATATTGGCATCACCCAATAGTGCAAAACACAGGGTGACATCTTCGTTCAAAAATGAATCTGCGAGTACTTCAAAGGTTTTTAATTGTGCCATTGAGTGTCACTTGTTTAGCCAACGGGAAACCGGATAATCAATTTTTTGATCGATCAGCAATTTACTTATACAAAGTACTAAAGCTTATCGGCTAATTAAGAACCCTGACGGGCGATCCGCTTTTCCAGGCCACTATCGCCTCAACGGTTTGTCCGTAGAAGATCTCCCACGTTTGCTCGGTTACGTAACCCAGGTGCGGTGAAAGTAGCAAATGACCGCTTTCAATAAGCGCGCTATCCCGCAGCCAATGGCTGGTGGACAAAGGCTCTTCGCTGTAGACATCGATACCCGCTTTCCAGGGCTTACCCTTTTTAAGGCCTTCCAATAGCGCTGGTTCGTCTGCGATCGGGCCTCTGGATGTATTAATAAATATGGCTTTCTCACGCATCGCAGAAAATGCTTCACTATTAACCAGACCTGTTGATCGTTCGGATAACACCATATGCACAGAAACAATATCTGATGCGCTCATAAGTTGAGGCAGCGTTGCCCGATACTGAACACCCAACTCTTCACATCTCTCTGGCTTTAAGTTTGGCGACCAGGCATTCACCTCCATCCCGAACGCCTTGCCCAGGGCTGACATTTGCGCACCAATTTTTCCAAGGCCAATCAGTCCCAGTGATAAGCCATGTAAGTCACGCCCGAGGCCGGTTTGCCACCCTGTGCTGTTCATTGCCTGAACCTCGGGTATCAGGTTGCGGGACAGGCTCAGCATCAGCAACATAGAAAGTTCAGAGGTAGTGGTCTTTCGGGATTCTGTACTACAGACGGTTACTTTACGGGCTGTCGCTGCATCAAGATCGATAGATAGATTACGTGGCCCACTGGTGACCAGCAGCTTAAGGTTGGGCAGTGCATTAATCAGGCTAGCCGGGAAAGGCGTTCTCTCGCGCATCATACAAATAACATCAAATGGCATTAGCCGGGCCACCAATTGATCATGATCGGTCAATGTGTCGTTAAAGACAGTGACCTCATCTTCTTTAAGCACTGACCAGTCAGCCACTTCCTGAGATACGTTTGCATAATCATCTAGTACGGCAATTTTCATAGACCTATCCATTGATTTTCTAACGCGGGCACCACCGCGGAGTCAACCTCAGTTTACCCGAAAACAGGCGATGGATAACAGGCGACAAACCACCAAATGTAGTGTTCGGCTGACTACAAAAAGTAGTTAATCTATAAGCACAGTATCGAGCAGCGAATTAAAGGATTTATTGGCTGCTGGCCAAAAATTCAGCTCTGAACCTGAACTGTTATTCAGTGCTGAACTACTGAGCGCCCGGTGCTGTCTCTGCAAATAACGACGCATACATATTAAGCAACTTCTCTGCTGAATACTCCCAGGCCAGGTGTTCCTGCACACGCTGGTAACCCGCTTCACCCATTTGCTGACAAAGCGCCGGATTCTCAATCAACTGATGAATAGCACGTGCGAACTCAAGCTCGCTATTGTCGCTGACATAGACTGCCGCATCACCGGCTGAGTAGATCGTTTCACCCAGATCGAAAGACACAATCGGCTTCGCTAAAGCCATGTACTCCATGATTTTTATCATGGTGCTGTGATCATTAAAGGAATTTTTCGGGTCCGGCCCCAGGCAGATATCAGAGGTACACAGGTACTTGACCAGCGTATCGACTTCTACCCAGCCGGGAAACCAGATGTGGTCTTGCAACTGCAGCTCTTTTACCAGCTTTTTTAAGTTGGCCTCCTCGCTGCCAGCCCCCAGCAACACACAGTAAACATCATTGACTTTCAAATCGACAACAAGATGGTGGACTGCTCTGACTAAATAGTCGACGCCGTCCTGCTTACCCATGGTGCCGGCGTAACCCAGAATAGTGCCGGCCTTTGCTCGCAGCTCCGGATCCGGATCTACCGGATAGAATTGTCGTAGGTCAGGACCATTCCGAACCACCGTTACTTTATCGGCATCTATCCCGTGCAGACTGACTTGCCTGGCTTTGTAGGATTCATTCGTTGCTATCGTTCTGACGGCGAATCTGACACTACAATATTCCATAAACAGCAATATGCGATAAATGATTGTTGATCCGGCGCCCTGAAACCTTACTTTAAAAATCTCGGGCGTTAGATCATGATGATCAAAGATGAATCTTTTGCCGATTAATCGATAAAAAATCGCAATAAATACGTAGATATCAGGTGGGTTGTGCGCGTGTATGACATCAAAACCGTGCTTGAATAAAATCCAGATCGAATACAATAACCCCACTAAATACGAGTATAGATATTCAAATGCAAACCCCAGAATAGAAGGAAGCTCTGGCGGTGCGGGATAGCGGTAGACAATTACATCATCTATTACTTCATGAATTTTTTGTTGTTTTGATTTTTGCGCGACAACGATAACCTGATAGCCCGCCTGACACAGGGTTTTTGATTCATTCCTCACCCTGACATCTTGCGGATAGGGACAGTTCTCTACCAGCATGAGAATGGATTTAGCGCGCTTTGATTTCATGTCTATAAAACTTTCAGGGGGTTCCGGCTACAGCACCGGCTAACGCTGGAACTCTTTTATTTTCGCGACCGTATATTCGATCATTTCATCTGTGATCTCTGGATACATCGGCAGTGATAGCAGCCGGTCAGCACTGCTTTCGGTTTCAGGAAAAGAGCCGACTTCATAGGGTAATTCACTATAGGCTTTCAGTAAATGAACAGGGATCGGGTAGTGAATTCCTGTGGATATACCGGCCTCCGCCAAAAAAGCTTGCAGGCGGTCTCTATCGTCTACCTGAATGACATATAAATGAAATACTGATTCTGCCCACAGCTGAATGGAAGGCGTAATAACATTGGACTCTTTAAGTAAGTCAGTATATTTTGCTGCCGCACGCCGACGCTTCTCGCTCCACTCATCAAGGTGTGGCAGCTTCACACACAATACCGCTGCCTGCATCGTATCAAGGCGGTGATTGAACCCTTTGATGTCATGGTGGTATTTGACCTCCATACCAAGATTACGCAACATTCGACACTTGGCGTCTATGTCTGGATCATTTGTGGTGATCACACCCGCATCTCCATAGCCACCAAGGTTCTTACCCGGGTATAAACTAAACCCTGTGGCATGCCCAATGGACCCCACGCGCCTGCCGTTAACGCGGGCACCATGCGCTTGCGATGCATCTTCAATAACAATCAGATTATGACGATCTGCTAGTTCCATGATCTTATCCATATCAGCTGGCTGGCCGTATAGATGCACCGGCATAATAGCCTTAGTGGCTCCGGTGATTTTTTCCTCAATTTTTAACGGGTCAATATTGTAGGTGTGCGGATCCATTTCGACCAGAACCGGTGTTGCCCCTGCTTCCGAAATTGCAAACACAGTTGAGACAAAAGTATTGGCCGCGGTGATGACTTCATCACCCGGTCCGATTCCATAAGCCTGTACAAGAATTTTTAACGCGGAGTATCCATTATCGACACCGATTGCATGGGCGGTATCGCAATAGCGGGCAAAAGCTTCTTCAAATTCTGCAACCTTGCCACCTAAAACAAAATCCCCCCTGTCCATGACAGACAAGACGGCATCTTGCGCTTCCTGCCGGATACTCTGATATTGAGCATTCAAGTCAATAAATGGCACTTTCATTTAATCAATTACCAGGTGTTACAGAGAGATGCTTCAGCAAGACACTGAAGTGACGGTCAACCACGAAAGCTACAGTGGCTTTATCATTTTGGCTGGATTTCCACAGTAGATACCGGGTGTGTCGATATCTTTAGTCACGACAGATGCCGCGCCGATCACCGTGCCGGAACAAATACGCACCGGAAGTATGGTGGCATTACTGCCAATGGAAACATTGTCTTCGATGGTGGTTTTTTTCCACAACCCGGGATCTTTGTTGGGATGGCCGTATTCAAAGAGGTCGTTTATAAACATCACCCCGTGAGCGATAAAACAATCACTGCCAATAGTGACTAACTCACAAACAAAGGTGTGTGACTGTATACGCGTTCGGTCTCCAATACTGACCTGGCGCTGTATTTCCACAAAAGGACCGACGAAGCAGTCTTTACCAATCTCACAACCATACATGTTGGTCGGTTCGATGATTGTGGCATCACCTTTAAAATCTACATCAACAATTCCAGCCTGGTGTTTCTTGATGTCAGGTTTCATTTAGCTTCTGTAATTTCATTGGTGTCGTAATCCATTTGCACCCGCAGTCCGTTTCGCTTCAATGAATAGTCGGCCGCTTCAAGCACCTGCACCACACGCAAGCCATCTTCTGCATCAGTGCGCGGAGGCGTTTTAGTTCTGATGGACTCAAGGAAATGCTCGCACTCTACGCGCAATGGCTCTTCGAATCGATAATGCGGCGCTGTCATTGCGCCATAGTGATAGGCAAACGAAAAATCACCAAAGGTATCGGTTCGACGAATAACTTCAACGCCTTTGTCGTATACCTTAATTTTTTCGACCGGCTCTATATCATCGTAGACGGCCATTTTTTTGCTGCCTACGACAGTCACGCTTCGGGTCTTGCTTGGGTCAAGCCAGCTGGAACGAATATGTGCCAGCACTTTATTAGAAAAAGTCAGATTGGTATACGCGATATCTTCCACACCATTATTAAGGCAAGACATACCGGTACAACTGATGGTTTCGGGTTTTGCGTCAAGCAGATAACACAGAATAGAGATATCGTGCGGTGCCAGATCCCAAAGCACATTGGTTTTAGTCTGGAAGATCCCCAGACTGACGCGCACACAATCGATGTAGTAGATATCGCCGAGCTCACCGCTTTGAATCAGATCTTTAAGCGCGATAACGCCCATGTTGTACTCAAAAACATGCCCCACCATCAGTGTTCGATCATGCTTTATCGCCAGATCTTTCAGCTGCACTGCATGATCACTGTCTAAGGTAAGCGGCTTTTCAACCAGGACGTGCAAGCCGTTTTCAATGCACTCTTTGGCAATCGCAAAATGGGTTTGAGGTGGCGTGGCGATGACTACGGCATCAAGATTCAGGTCAAAAAGCTTGCTGTAATCATCTGTCGCTGTTTCGATTTGCGGAAACCTGACTTTGATTCGTTCCAGTAGTTCCTGGTCGAGATCTACCACCCCCACCACTTGAGAACCGGGCATTTCCATGAAGTTTCGAATCAGATTCGGCCCCCAGTAGCCACATCCGATCACCCCTACTCTTACTACATCAGGCGCTACCACTCGAGGGCTTCCCCGCAATTGAGAGAAATTCCAATAACAAAAATCAAAGGTTCATCCGGTCGGTTGGCAGAAAGAGTCAGGCTGTTTTCTGCTTGTAAAAAATTTCGGAAAAAGTTTTCAGGATAATTTTCAGGTCTAACAGGAGGGACTGTTCGTTGATGTACTGAGCATCAAGCCTGACCATGTCTTCAAACGAAGTAGAGTTGCGACCGTTCACTTGCCAATAACCGGTAATTCCCTGCTTGGCGTTTAGGCGCTCGTGGTGTTCCGGTGCATACATAGCGACTTCGTAGGGTATAGGGGGTCGCGGGCCGACCAGTGTCATCTGACCCAGCAGCACATTAATTAACTGCGGTAATTCATCAAGGCTGGTCTTACGCAGAAAACGCCCGACTCTGGTGATGCGCGTGTCGTTTTGCAGTTTGTACTGCTGTTCTTCATCTTCGCGACGGTTTTGAAGCTCTGCCATTTTTGCTTCATCACCTGCGATGTATGCTTTGATGAAATCCTGATGCACCTTGCTGGAAGAGTTTGATCGCATGGTGCGAAACTTATACATATTGAAGTGTTTCTGCGTCCACACATGCCTGCCATCAACCTTATCGAGGAAGGTACCCACCCGCTCTTGTGTGAAAATCGGGTTTCCTGAAGATTCAAGCCGTATAGCAAGATAGATCAGCGCAAATACCGGCGCGCATAGTATGAGCCCGATGACCGAGAAACAAATATCGATCAGCCGCTTGAGGAAATAGTACATGGGGCGATTGGATGCCAGAAAGGCAGCCTTTTGGGAGTAAAGCGTGGCACCGGACTTCATTATTGCAAGTTCCTGTGAGAAAACATTTGCTGCCTAAGTAACAGGAGCACGGCAGAGTTACTATCGATCAGGATCGCCTGAATCGACCTTTACGCCATGACATGTTACCGCGCTCACCCTGTTAAACCAAGGTATTACACTTTCCATCCTGTTATTCGTTTTGCATGTAACCATCGTGCAACCGGGTGTTAGTACGGATAAACACCTTGGTATTTGGCTTTAAACACACGGTTTGAACACCAAACATCAACTTCCCACTCAAATTTGTTTCAATAGTGCAACACCATTTCACACCAGTGGGCCATCACTACTTTATAAGCCGTAATATTCACGCCGGCGCACAGCCTGTAATTTCCCGTGAAAACCCACTTTGAAGCCTTAAACGATCGTGTGATTGACCTTCACAGTGCTGGTTCCCCGTTCGCGGACTAGTAACATGGTAGCGCCCGGACAGACCGGCTTACCAAGTAACAAGCAACTACTCGGGCATGGCCTGCCAATGCCCGATCAACTACACTTTAAAAATCATAAACCTCGTTGCCGACCAAGATGACCCAAACTGCCATCCCCTACCTTTTTATGCGTGGTGGTTCATCACGCGGACCATTTTTCAACCGCGCTGATTTACCGCAGGATGAGGCAACGCTTTCTGCGGTTTTAATCGCCGCCGTAGGGTCAGGACACGCATTAAACATCGATGGCATTGGCGGCGGCAATGCGGTGACCACCAAGGTAGCTATGTTGTCAAAATCAGATGACGACTGGGCGGATATCGATTACTTCTTCGCCCAGGTGAGCGTTGAGGATTGCCTGGTGGACTATAAACCCACTTGCGGAAACATGATGATCGCGGTCGGGCCGGCAGCGATAGAAATGGGTTTGATTACGGCAAAACAGGGCGAAACGGAAGTCTGTATCAGGGCAGTCAATACCGGCGCCAGAGTCAAAGCAACCATCCAGACACCTGACGCTTCGGTGACTTACGCTGGCAGCATGACGATTGACGGCGTACCTGGCAGTGCTGCACCGGTGGCACTGGATTTTCATGATGTGGCAGGCTCACTGACCTGCGGCTTGCTCCCGACTGGCAACAAACAGGACATCATCGACGGCATCCCGGTGACCTGCATCGATTTTGCCATGCCGATGGTGATTGCGAGGGCGGAAGACTTCGGCTTGAGTGGCCACGAGACCCGTGAAGAGCTGGACGCCAACAAAGACTTCTTCGCCAGAATGGAACAGCTGCGCCTGAAGGCCGGGGCACTCATGGGGCTGGGTGATTGCACAGCTTCAGTGACGCCAAAATTCGGACTGGCAGCCGCGCCCGGGCACAACGGTTCATCGCTTTGTACCCGTTACTTTATGCCATGGGCAACTCACCCGACACTGGCGGTCACCGGATCACAGTGTTTTTCAGCCTGCGCTTTGATGACCGGGACCGTCACAGAAGGCTTAGTCAGAGCGGACACACAGTCGCCTGTGACATTGAAACTTGAACATCCACTGGGCAGTATGGAGGTGGTCATGCATCTGGACGGCACAGCCGGGGATCCCCAACCGGTCTCAGCCGGTGTGGTTCGCACAACACGGAAAATTGCCGAGGGTAAGGTTTTTGTTCCAGCTGATGTCTGGTGCTGAATACAATGCACACCGGCGCCTGCCAATAACGATCGCTATCACCCCATTAGTGCCGAATTAATTTCACGAGAAGTCGGGATCAGGTGGATTTAATCCCGATTGTGCAGTAATACACCGGCCAACTTGGGATATAAATTCAATCATCAGCCGCTACAATTTTGTAATCCCGGTTAATGAAAGGTGCTCCCAATGTGTCGACTCGCTGCCTACTGTGGTGCTCCTTGCGCACTGGAAACCATTATCTCGCTGCCACCGCATTCTCTGATCGAACAAAGCCAGGCAGCAACCGAAGCCAAATTGTCCGTTAACGGGGACGGGTTTGGATTCGCATGGTATGCCGAGAATGAACAACCCGGACTGTATCGGGAAGTAATGCCGGCGTGGACTGATGGAAACCTGTTAAGCCTTGCGAGAACCATACGATCACGGCTGTTTCTGGCTCATGTGCGGGCGTCAACCTTCGGCCAGGTCTCGCGAACCAATTGCCACCCGTTCACACACGGAAAATGGTCATTTATGCATAACGGGCAGATCACTGATTTCGCCACTGTTAAGCGAACACTTGAGAATCTGCTGCCTGATCAACTCTACAATGCCAGGCACGGCAACACTGACTCAGAACTGATTTTTCTTTTACTACTGCATTTTGGCATTGATCAGTGCCCCGACACGGCTATTACCAGTATGCTGAATTGCATAAGCAGTTCCACATGTGATCACTCAAACGCAAAATTCAGAATGACGTGCGTTCTTAGCGATGGCCAGGCACTTTATGCATGGCGAATTTCAAGTGATAACAAAAGCCCGACGCTCTATTGCAAACGGACTTCAGACGACACTCCATGCGTCAATACCATCATAGCGTCTGAACCAATCGACAACGATAGTACTGACTGGACAGCTATTCCTGAAGGAAACCGGGTGTCGATAAAAGGCGATGCAATTAATATTGAACCAATTAACTTGAATTCGAATTGGCTGGAGGCCTGTTAAGTTCGCAACCCAAAAGAAAAGGTAGCCCCGTCAGTTGAGTTTACTTAAAACGCCGCCGCTCTAACATCAGCGTTGCCCCTTCGCTTTACCAATGCGCATCATCAACTTCATCTGGACGCACAGCGCCTTTCGCGGCTTCAATTCAGACCCCGGGGTGACGGTTGTCCGTTACCTGAAAAAAGCCCCGGCATTGCAGCGATATTTCCCTGAAACCAGTTTTTGACAACCCCTGCTGTTGATGTTCGCCATCATATAAAGAGTGCCCACGCACGAACGGTGAACTGCGGTAGAATCGGGAATAAGACTCACCCACAACCAGGATCTGTCAATTCATGGCAACGCGTCGCTTCCCGCTTCATCACGGTTCTGTATTGATACTGGTGTTATTGCTTCTGGGACAAGTATCCCTGGCTCAGAATATCGGCACGTCGGGCAATCAATCACCACCCAATGCATTGCAGCTGGATAAACTGGTTGATTCACTCGATAAAAAAATTGCCGCTCGCGCTGCCATCAGAAAAACCATGAGTGACGGTGCAACGCTGTCTGACGAAACAAAACAAACCATGGATGACTTAAACGCCGACATTCAATCCATGAGTGAAACCTTCGAACTATTAACAATCGGCGATTTCGATGATTCACTTTTCAGCAATGCCGAGGATATTCCGTTCGACTGGCGTGTCGAACTAATGCTGGTGCTTGAACCACTACTCGATAGCTTGCAATCACTGACTGAAAAACCCCGCCAGATGACCAATCTACGTAACGACATCAGCCTGAACCGAAAACGCATTGAAGTCTCTGAAGCTGCCATAGACCGACTGTCGGGACTGCCGGTGGCAAACTATGAAGATGACACCAGAAACCAGGTGGTGCAGTTACAGGAGAAATGGCTGGATCAGAAAGAATCCTACGAACAACGACTTCTATCTGCGGAAGCTCAGCTGGATCGATTGATACGTCTTGATGCATCAGCTGAAAACGGATTGATCCCCTCGGTCCGCAGTTTCATGCTCGGTCGTGGGCTGACCCTGATCCTCACCGTGTTGGCCGCTGTGTTTGCGTGGTTTTTTATGCGATTTATCTGGTGGTTTTTCAGCACCCGCCTGATCACCAAAGAGCAACGCCGCAGCAGCCTATGGTTCCGGCTGCTTTCCTATAGCTTTTATCTGGTCAATATCATTGTCTGCATTATCGCCATTCTTGTGGTGCTTTATGTACGTGAGGATTTAATGTTACTGGCACTTACCTTACTGGCGCTGGTGGTCACCGTCCTGGGTATACGGCGCTATATCCCTTCGTATATTCGTGAGGCACGCTTACTACTGGACCTGGGTTCAGTCCGTGAGGGTGAACGCGTGATGTATAACGAAATCCCGTGGCAGGTGATGTCAGTTAACTTGCAAACCGTGTTGTGGAACCCTGCTCTGGAAGGGATTGCCAGACTACCACTGGAAGCCATTGAATCACTGCATTCACGCCCGGTAAAAGATAAGAACTGGTTCCCGACCAGCAAAGGTGACTATGTCATTTTACCGGACAACACCTTTGGTGAAGTGCTCAGCCAGACCCCGGAGCTCATACAACTGAGAATACGTGGCGGGATGATTCAGTCTATCCGGACCGCAGATTTCTACGCCATGAATATCACCAATCTATCCGCTGGCGATACCTATGGGGTCGCCGCGACTTTCGGCTTCGACTATAGCCTGCAATCGATCAGCCTGACTGACATTCCGGGTACGCTTAAATCAGCTATTGAGAAAGCCTTTAAAGACCAGGGATTCGACAACGCCATTGAAAGCCTGATGGTCGAGCTAAAAGCTGCATCATCGTCTTCAATCGATTATCTGGTGTATGCGTCGGTGAAAAGCGAAAGAGCGGGTGAGTATTTTCGTGTTGAACGGATTATACAGCAGACCTGCGTGGCCGTAGCCAATGAGCAGAGATGGAATATACCGTTTCCACAGATGATGATTCACTATGATTCAAACACTGTTGAATCAACTTAATATCGAATCCCCGGTCAAACAGATATTGACCGGGAACCCTGGCCAGGCTTAAGCCATTGCAGCCAGTGCCTGATCGATATCGGCGATGATATCGTCGATATGTTCTATACCGATTGATAGACGAACCAGATCTTCAGTTACACCGGAGCTTGCAAGTTCTTCAGGTGATAGTTGCCGGTGAGTCGTCGATGCAGGATGACAGGCAAGCGATTTTGCATCACCGATATTCACCAGGCGTGTAATTAACTGCAGGGCATCAATAAATTTAGTGGCGGCAGCAATACCGCCTTTCACGCCAAAGCTCATCACACCGGATGCCTTGCCACCTGTGTACTTTTGCGCAAGTGCATGATGTGGATTCGATGGCATTCCCGCGTATCTAACCCACGATACTCTTGAATCCTGATCAAGATGGTTAGCCACCTTGAGTGTATTTTCACAAATACGATCCATGCGCAGCGGTAGTGTTTCAAGACCCTGCATAGTCATGAATGAAGTCATTGGAGCCAATGCCGCCCCCATGTTTCGAAGTGGTACAACCCGCGCTCGCAAAATGTAGGGTGGCAGCCCGGTTTCGGTATAAACCACACCGTGGTAAGACACATCGGGTTCATTTAAACGACGGAACCGCTCTTTGTTTGCCGCCCAGTCAAACTGATTGGAATCGACAATGATACCGCCCACAATCGAACCGTGGCCGGCAATATATTTAGTCAGAGAATGGACAACAATATCTGCACCGAATTCAAACGGGCGGCACAAGTATGGCGATGCCACGGTATTATCTACAATCAATGGCACACCATGTGAGTGTGCGATATCTGCCATGACTTGCAGGTCGATCACATTACCTGCAGGGTTACCTATCGATTCACAGAATACCGCTTTGGTCTTTGCATCGACTTTTGAATTTATTTCTTCAGGGTTCTCTGGATCAATAAATCGCGTTTCAATGCCAAGCTGCGGCAGTGTATGCGCCAGCAGATTATAAGTGCCGCCATAAAGGGTAGATGTACTGACGATATTGTCACCGGCTTCAGCAATAGTCAGAATGGCATTGGTGGTAGCCGCCTGCCCCGAGGCCAGGGCCAGTGCCGCTACACCGCCTTCCATGTCTGCGACGCGTTGCTCTAACACATCGTTAGTCGGGTTCATGATTCGAGAGTAGATATTCCCCAGCACTTTCAGGTCGAATAAGTCTGCGCCATGCTGTGTATCGTCGAATGCAAAAGCCGTTGTCTGGTAGATCGGGACAGCAACAGATTTTGTGGTGGGGTCTGGCTTGTATCCGGAATGGATGGCTTTGGTTTCTATTTTCACAGCGACGGTCTCCAGGGTGGGTTTCTTCGAATCCTGTCCCTAACTACAACATTTGAGACGCAATCACGCAACAAAAATATTTTGATGCTCTATTGCCAACAAGCAGCCACGGGGCAACCTTTGTAAAACCTGAAACTCCACTAACACAGCGGGCAATGCTGACCGCTATCGAAGCACTACCGGGAAAGAGTCAATATGAATAACGCATTGCACAGCAGGGCCGGCAACATAGATTTCGGGATCAGTGGGAGAAATGGCTTACAACGACTTGCAGCGGTGTATCGCACGATACACCGCTACAGACTTCAACTAACAAACTTACAGGCTATCCGCCAGCTCACGTAAGGCATGGGCAAATCGCAGACGCTCTTCAGTTTGCGCGCGTTCCAGTGATTGACGTATTTCATTAAATCGATCGCTGGACTCTTGATGCAGCTGTGCAAGCTTGTCTTCAAAAGACAGTGATCCATGTTGAATCTCTTGCTTCACATACTCTTGCTCGCTTTCGTAACGATTGGCAAGGTCGGCCATGACCGCATAGTTACCATCGAACAGACTCTTTAAATTATCGATGGCTGACAGAGTATTCATGCGCTCGGAGTCGAGCATGTTCTGCATATGTGAAATCTGCAGTCCTGTCTCCCGGCTATGGTTATCAAACTTCTCGTTTAATTGCGCCACAGCTTCCGAGAAATGCTGATGCAGCGCACCCACCTGCTGGTCCTGGCCTCGCGACTGATAAGTATCCAACAACTCCTGAACCTGCCCCATTTCATCGCGTCGGTGTTCAGCTTGCCCACGCTGCCCGCGGATAGGCCTCAAGGCTCTGTTTATCGATGTGACTTTGTTCATATAATTCTGCTAAACCGAAAGCTTCGTTTTCGCCAACCCACAGATTACTAACGGCAATTGACAGATTCTCTGCAAGAACTATTGTGACCGGAATCAACAATTCCCCCAAACTAGCCACACAAATAGAGCATTACATTACAATCGTTTAGCCCGGTTTCACGGGTTCTACATGAGATAAACGCGTCCAACTGTTAATTCCCGATTTTGATAAGGCGACCACTATTAACACCACTCTAAGCCAGCTGATGAACACTTTGCCAAAATGCGGGGAAGTGACGTGGATCGGACTCAGACCCGCAAAGCGCGAAGGCATGCAGAGCGTGCAAGGTGCACAGTTGACGATGGATTCCGGCTTGATCGGGGATCGATACGCAGGGCGCTCGGGAGAAAGACAGGTCACGCTGATTCAGGCGGAACACCTGGCAGCGATCGCCAGCTACCTGGGGCGGGATCAGGTTACACCGGAATTGCTGCGGCGCAACCTGCTGATCACCGGCATTAATTTGCTGGCGCTGAAACACAAGGTGATCAATATCGGCAAAGCACAACTTGAAATCACCGGGCTTTGCCACCCGTGCAGCCGTATGGAAGAGGTGTTCGGCCCGGGTGGCTATAACGCCGTCAGAGGTCACGGCGGCATAACCGCCAGAGTGGTGAATTCAGGAAAAGTGTCGGTGGGGGATTCAGTTTGTTATCAGCCATCGGCAGAGAATTAATACCCCGGAAGTCTATACCCGACGATAAAAGCTGTAATACACTGCTGCCCTCGCCCGAATGAACCAGACAAATGACAGCCGACGACCTACTGACCCTCCTGAAAACGAATCCCGAAAGCGTAGAATTTGCCGATGTCATTGACACTATTGACAGCACTTACCATTTCAGTGAAACCGGCTTCACCAATGGAGACACCGCAAATACCGCTGGACAAAATAACGGGTCTTGTAAAATATTGGGGTTTGGTCAACTGCATCAGCTGAGTGCGGAAATGACTCTGGCTTGCTTTGGCAAGATTTACTTCAATGACGTACTAGGAAACCCGGATGGCGATGACCATCAAAATATCAGGCAATTTATGATTCACGGCTGGAACGGAGTTCAATTCGATGGCACTCCGTTGTCGCCGAAAAACTAACCTTATTCTTCGGGCATCGGTTGCCCGAGCCGCTCTGCCACTGTTCGAATAACCAGGGACGGTGGCACGACGCCGGTTTTCCCGACAATCACCCCTTTCGATGTACCCTCGGCAACAGGCCGCCCGTTGACCCAGAAAGTGTGTGACATATTAAACACACGATCATCCCAATCCAGTACTTCCATGGTGACTTCGTACTTCTGGAACGTTTTCAGGGCTTTTTTGTACTTCATGGTGTGCTCGGAAATCACCGGCATCCATTTTTCCTGAATCATTGTTCTGGCAAGGCCGGTACGGATAAACATATCGACCCGTGATAAATCACAAATCGTCAGGTACCGCCCGTTGTTCATGTGCATATTGATATCAATATCATTAGGCAAAACACGAAGGACCAGTCGATTAGTCGGTTTATTAATCGGCAAGCGGGGCTTAAACAAAGACCCGATCAACAGTATCAGCATGCGGAATATTAAATTCACTTAAACTCGCCTTAAACAACAGGATTAAAAATCAGGTGGCGACGGGTTCACCACCGATCATTTTTAAACCAGAGACAGTCAGATTAAGCGTTAACCCACCGACCACCAAAATCAAACGCACCATCATAACCGAACAATGCGGCACTTCCGCCTGTGTGAATAAACACAATGCGTTCGTCCTTACTGAAGTGGCCTTTACGAATAAGATCGATCAGACCTGCAGCACCTTTGGCGGAATAAACCGGATCAAGCAATATACTTTCTAGTTCGGCAAAGATCTTTATCGCCTCGAGGCCGCTTTCTGTAGGTATGCCATAACCGTCCCCGACATAATCAGTGTTGGCCACCACATCTTCACGCTGAACTACACCGGGACAACCCAACACCTCGGCAGTTGCTACAGCCAGCTTATAAACGTTTTCTTCCTGCGCAGGCCTGGGAGCACGCACACCAATACCCAGTAACGGGATGTTCGCGTTAGTTGCTTTTAATCCCGTGACCAGACCTGCCTGCGTTCCTGCTGAACCAGTGGCGTGAACAATATGATCAATTTTTAAGCCCCGATCATTCACTTGCCCCAGTAATTCAAAAGCGCAGTTCACGTAACCCAGTGCGCCGGTGGTATTCGAACCGCCACCGGGGATGGTGTATACCTTGCGTCCGTCTTTCCGGAACTTATCGGCAGCGGCTTCCATCTCGGCGTTCATGTCTAGCCCGCCTGCGCAGACTTCTGTGGTTGCACCATGCAGGTGATCCAGTAACACATTGCCGTTAAATTTATAATTGGCGTTGTTTGAACCGGTACGATCCTCCAACAGCAGATGACAATCCATACCCAGCTTGGCGGCAAATGCAGCAGTCTGGCGTGCGTGATTGGATTGTGTCGCCCCTTGTGTCATCACCAGATCAGCGCCTTCCAGCTCTGCCTCTGCCATCAGGAATTCAAGTTTGCGGGTTTTGTTTCCGCCGGTAGATAAACCGGTGCAATCATCACGCTTTATCCAGATTTCCGGACCACCCAGTTCTTTGCTTAGTCGCTCAAGCTTTTCAAGCGGTGTGGGCAGGTGCGCAATGAATCGACGGGGAAATCGTGAAAGATGCATAGTTCGGTACCGGTATTTTGGGAAAATTCTGACTGACGCTACTCACAATCGCCAGTGATTGCAATCGATTGTCTGCAAGGGTCGCAGCGTGACAGCTTAGCTATTCAGGTGGGTTGGTTTAGTCGGCTGACAAGGGTTGAAAACGTCATGCACATAATGTGTCCGTGACCGTGGATTCGATCACTGAAACGCAGTTTATGGCCTGAAACCAGACACTTTGATGACGAATTAACAGCCCGGGACTAATTTCAACCGGTATTAAACCCTGATGTTGCATAAAATTTCGAGCCCAGGAGCTTCTAAAGCTGTCTATAAGGCGTTGCACGAAATTTTTACTGAATTGAGCCTAGTCATTCTAAGTGATATTCAGGAAAAGTGTGTACAGCGCCTTAGAGGCTGCTATAGAAGCAGCGCAGCGGTTCTGGGCCGCAATTTTTTGCAACGCCTGGGTCAACACTTGTCAGGCGAGTAGTTCATGCAGATGATCAACCACCGTATCAATCTGATCACGATCAATAACCAACGGAGGCAGTAAACGCAGGACGGTTGCACCAGCCGGCAGAGCGACTATCCCTTTCTGCATCAAGGATTCTAATACGGGCTGCGATTTGCCCTTGAGCTCTATTCCGATCATCAACCCCAGACGTCTCAGTGCTCGCACCTGACTTAACGGCTTTGACATAAGGCGTTGTTCAAAGTAATCGCCCATCTCCGTCGCGCGCTGTGCAAGATTCTCTGTGTGCATTACCTCAATGGCCGCCAGCGCTGCAGCACAGGCAACAGGATTACCACCAAATGTGGTGCCGTGCATTCCTGGTTCTATTTTAATGCGATCACTCAGCAGGGTAGCGCCCATCGGCACACCGGCTGCAATTGCCTTGGCACATGCGATCATATCGGGTTGCAGATCATGATGTTCACAGGCGAAGAATTTACCGGTACGGCAAAAACCGGTTTGAATTTCATCAATAATTAATAATGCTCCACGCTCATCGCATAGTTGCCGGACAGCGCTGATGTATTCTTTGTCTGCGAGGTTAACACCACCTTCCCCCTGTACCAGCTCAAGCAGCACCGCGGCAGTTTTGTCTGTCACTGCGGCTTCAAGCTTATCGATCTTGTTTAACGGCACGTAACTGAAGCCTGGGACCAACGGGGCAAAAGGATCGCGGTATTTTTTTGTGAATGTGGCACTTACCGCTCCCATCGTGCGCCCGTGGAACCCTCGCATCGCGGTAACGTAATCCGTGCGCCCGGTGGCCACCCGTGCAAACTTCAACGCCGCTTCAATTGCTTCAGTCCCGGAGTTGCACAGGTAGGCGCGTTTTATTGAATCAGGGGCAGCGGTGACTAATTGCTCGAGCAAACGGGAACGCTTATCGTTATAGAGAGTATTCGGCACCACCATGAGCTCACTGACTTGTTGCTGCAGTGCAGACACCACAGCGGGGTGGCAATGACCGACATTGGCAACACCAATACCCGCAGCACAATCGATGTAGCGACGACCCTGATCATCAAACAGCAATGCCCCCTCACCGCGCACCATCACAGCATCGCGCTTTGGATACAGCGTCACGCCATACTGTTGCTCAAGCAATTGATAATCGGGGGTATTCATCAGTAACATTCCTTAGGGGTACCGAACGGGATAAACGAAGTTCTATAGATAATCTAGCCTGGATAATTCACGAACCGACAGTATGAATGGACTAAAACGCTATAAATACAGATCCAGTTGCTTATTTTGAGCATCGGTGAAAATTAGCAGTGTGTCTATTCACCATCAGGAACAATAATGCGTCACATCTCGGCAGATCGGGCTCGGCACGTGGCGGGCCACGTTTCTCGCCCGATTTACCGACCTGTTTAGCACTATTGCCCCTGACTGGCGAATCTTCATGAATAATCCAGGCTAGGATATTGTCGTACCGTGCCCTGCTATGGCATCGGCCAACGGGTGCTCTGTTCTTCCATCTGCGATAACAACTCTTGCCGTCCCTTTCTCAAACAATGAACATAGCGCACGCATTTTTCTTTTCATTCTGCCTTCAACCTGCGCTTCACGGTCAGCCAGTTCTGAACCGGTCATCGATTTTACAATCGATGTTTCGTCAGCCGGGTCATTCAGAAACCCGGGGGCCTCAATAAACTGGAATATACATTCCGGCTGGGTCACATTTGCCAGACAGGTAACGATATCATCATTTTCAGAATTAATAGCAAAGCCGTTTTCATCAGCAATGGGGATACACAGCACCGGGTTGTAACCGTTATCAAGTAACAACGAAAGTAATTGCGAATTGATTGTTGCAGGCTTTCCCGAGAAATCACGCTTTATCAGCGTTTTACTATTCTCACGAACACGTATCCCTTTATTGCGTTTACCCTGCACCAATCGACCGTCGAGTCCGGATAAACCAACCGCATTTATTCCGTGCTTCTGGCAACTTTCTACAATGCGCTTGTTACGCAGTCCGGCATAGCTCATGAGAATCGCGTCAATCGCGTCTTCATCAGAGAAGACACTGCTGTAACCGGAAACCGATGTCAGCACTTGTTTGTGCATCCCCATTTTATCGGCAATATCGTCACGCAAAGCGTTAGCGCCATGCACAATAATAAAAGGGGTTGTCACAGAGGCCAGATCTTCGATGATGCCTTCGATGTTGATCGAAGTGCCACCACCAATTTTAATTATGTACACAGGAAATCCGTCGGTTAAATCGTGGTTGTAAAATGATTACCCATTGGCGACCAGTCGGCCTGCCCCGGATAGGGTTCAGAACAAACCAGCGTTAGCCCATCGCGCTGAACCCGATGCATTTGAAAGTAGTCCGGGTCTTCCCCGTAGGTTGAAGACACCACGGTATGCTGGCCATCAGACAAAACAATATTCATCGCCCGGACGTAAGTGGTCCGTTTATTAATAATGCCACAGGCTTTTTCAAGGCCCTGATGAAGATTCTTATCATCAAGCCTCTGCTGCATTCGTCGCACATAATTATAAATTTTCTCGGCACCTATGCGCCCTTCAGACTTTATTTTCACCCCGCGAAGCTCACCATTAAAAATAAACACCGACTCACCATCGGTGAACGGCATATTATTCTCAACCACTATGCCCTCATCTTTAAATGCACTGCGCGCGTGTACTAATAACAGTGTGGTCTGGCCAAATTGATCAAAGTCGTCATCCCAGACAGGCTTTATATTGCGATAATGCTGCCAGACGCTTTCATCATTGAGCCAGGAGCAACCCCACCCATGCCCCTGATATTCACGACTGTCTTTCGCGATCGCTGCAAACGGCTTTAAATGATCTGAAATTGGAAACGCCGCAGCGCTTCGCGCCATTAATATTCGGCACATGGCCCAAGCCTCTTACGCAGGATGCAAACCCGGGAATTCCAGCCCCTGAGATTCAGGAAAACCACTGGCGATATTAAATGCCTGCACTGCCTGCCCGGCGGCCCCTTTCATCAGGTTATCGAGCGCACTCACCACCACCAGTCTATTGCTGTGCGGATCAGCTTCGAAACCGATATCGCAGTAATTGCTACCGGCCAGTAGCTTCGGTTCAGGATAGCGATGGATACCGCTGCGCTCTTTAACAATGCGAATGAAAGGTTCGTCACCGTAGGCTGCGCGATAAATTTTCCAGACATCTTTTTCTTGCAAGGCCTTGTTTAAAAACACATGGCAGGTCGCAAGAATGCCGCGCACCATTTCAATGGACGTGGCAGAAAAATGAATATTTTCTGCGCCTAGTTCCTGCTGCATTTCACCCACATGGCGGTGACCCGTCGGTTTATACGAGCGGACAACACCGCTGCGTTCCGGGTGGTGAGAGGCTTCACTGAAGCTGTTACCGCCCTGACTTGAACCGGCCTTTACCTCAACCACTGCTGAATCAACGACTCCAGCCTCATACAAGGGATGCAACGCCAGTATCGTTGCGGTTGCGTTGCAACCAGCGCTTGCAATTCGCTTCGCACCGATCATCGACTCGCGATGTAGTTCGGGGATACCGTAGATAAAATCCTTCAGACGCTGCGGATTTTCATGGGGTTTTCCATACCACTTTTCATAGTGATCAGGATCATTGAGTCTGAAGTCTGCCGATAGATCAATCAGGGTGTCAGCGAGTGCTTCGAATTCTGCGAGTCTGTTCATGGTGTGGCCGTGTGGCAGGCCCAGAAAAAGACAATCGCAGGGTTCGAGTTCAGAGATGGCTGAAAACTTTAGTTTGGTCAGCTTGCGTAAATTCGGATGCACCGAAGCGACAAACTTACCCGCATGCCTTTCTGAGGTCACCTGAACGATTTCAACTTCAGGATGAAACAACAGCACCCGAAGCAGATCACCACCGGCATAGCCGGAACCACCGACAATCGATATGCGTTTCATTGGCGAGCCGCTTCAATAGCGTAACCGACAATTTTACCGGGAATATCAACACCGGTGGTATCAACACTGTTTTTAAATTCCATGGTGTAGTTAACTTCGTTGACCAGATACCCATCACTGGTCTCAAACAAATCGACCGCAACCACCCCGCCACCACAGGCCTTCGCGGCACGCAATGAGATATCCGCTACTTCAGGTGTAATCTCGCATTTACTGGCGACAGCACCGCGCGCGGTATTAGTAATCCAGTGATCTGATGAGCGGTAGATCGCAGCGATACAATCATCACCCACCACAAAACTGCGAATGTCCCTGCCGGCTTTTTCTATATATTGCTGGATATAGAAAATAGAGTGGTGATAACTGCCGAGTACCGTTTTATGTTCAAGGATGGTTTCTGCGGCATCACGATCATTCACTTTCGATAACAGCCTTCCCCATGAACCGACCGCAGGTTTTAGTACCACCGGATATCCCAGCTGTTCAATCGCCTCTATTGCCGAGTCTTCAGTGAATGCTACGCGACTGGCGGGCTGCGGTACGTCGTGCTCGGCAAGGGCCGCCGTGGTCAGCATTTTATCGCCACAGACTCTGGCGACATCAAAGCTATTGACACAGTGAACTCCGGCGCTTTCGAAGAGCCGCAACGCATGCAGGGCCCTGGAGTGATTGATCGAGCGTTCAAGAATGACATCAACCTCCGGCACAGAATTAAAGTCGAAAATCAGTTTTCGATCATCGATCATCACTGGTGCCACACCGGCGCGCTTGAACGCATCCAGCAACAGTTTTTCGTCTTTTCGAATTAGCGAATGCAGCAAGCCGACTTTAACAGAACCCGTGGTGCTCACTCGCCCCAATCCTCCTCTGTCTCCGGCGCTTCACCCAGCTTGGCCGGTTTAAGTTCAAGCACTTCCAATTCACAACCACAATCGGCACAACTCATCAATTCACCGACTACGGTATCTGCGGCAATTTCTACATCTGCATCACAAACAGGGCAAGACGCCATCTGGATCACCATGATTATTAGTTTCAGGACGGACGATTTTTGCACGGCACAGTCGGGCTGTACACACCCTTTTGGCAGATACCACTATTCGGGATCGCAAAAACAACAAACAAGGGCAACTGAGGGGCTAAAGATGATGACCAGAATCGGAGTAGCGCTGATAGACAGGCCAAAAGCGAAGGTTGGGAGGATCCAGTGAAACGATACTGATCATTCAGGAGTACAACGCATCGGTGGCCCAAAAAAAGGGCGCGCGTCAGGCGGCTTTACGATTTATCCCGCGGTCATCCAGCATGGCTGTGATTGTTGCTGCCGGCTCCGGTTTTGAAAAATAATACCCCTGCGCCTGATCACACCCCAGCGACTCGACAAACTGCAATTGCTCAAGCGTTTCGATCCCCTCTGCCACCAGGCCGAAATCCATACTTTTCCCTAAGGCGACAATCGCCCGCACAATCGCAGAATCTGCAGAATGTCCTCCATCCCCGGCACAGACATCCTTGATAAACGAGCGATCGATCTTAAGGTGGTTAACCGGCAGCCGCTTCAGATAATTCAGCGACGAATAACCCGTACCGAAATCATCAATGGATAGCGCCAACCCCAGGTCTCTTAACCGACCCAGCTTCAATACATTCTTTTCAACGTTGGTCATGGCGGCGCTCTCTGTGATTTCCAGTTCAATCAATTCTGGATTGACCCGATACTTCTTGAGTACGCCTTCTACCCGCTCGACAAAGTCTTCCTGTTGAAGCTTTACCACTGACAAGTTAACCGACACGGTCAACGGCGTGCCGGCGTCGTCCCATATTTTTGCATATCGACACGATTCTTCCAGAGCAAATCGATCAAGCTGACTAATGAAGCCTGTGCGCTCTGCAATTGGAATAAAAACATCCGGGGCGGCGCGCACTACATCACCGTCCGGTGTCGAGACTATCCATCGCATCAATGCCTCAACCGCGCACATTTTTCCGCTTTGAATATCAATACGTGGTTGAAAATGCATGCGGATATCGCCGTCCTTTAGAGCAGATCGCATCGCCTGATCGAGTTCAAGTTCAGACTGATCGGCTTTGCCAAGCTCTGGCGTGTAGTACACAATGCAGTTTTTACCCATCTCTTTGGCGCGGTACATGGCGGTATCTGCGGACTTCAACAGTGCGTGTGCATTGTTACCGTGTTCCGGAAAAGTAGCATACCCGATACTGGCGGAAACATTCACCACACTGTTATCAAGCGTATATGCGTTGGTTACTGTGTCCAGTATTCGCTCTGCCAACAAGGTAACAGCCTGTTTATTATTTTCAGTATTTGCAAGCTTTAAAATAATGGTGAATTCATCCCCGCCAAGCCGGGCTAAGAATCCATCATTACCTATGGTTCGATATATTTCATTGTTTAAACGCTTGGCAACCAATTGCAATAACAAATCACCCGCACCATGCCCCAGTGAATCATTGATCAACTTAAATCCATCAAGATCAATAAACAACAATGAAACATTGATATCAGTCTTTTCTGCCAACTCACAACACTCCAGCAGATGTTGCTGAAACTGAAGTCGATTGGGCAAACCCGTTAAAACATCATGATTGGCCAGTTGCGTTAAATCAGAGTTCACCACTTGTAAATCAGCGGTTTGTGATTCCAGCTTCTTAATCAAATACTGATTACGCATGGCGTTGCCGATCGAGTGTGCCGTTCTATCAATCTGTAAACGGTCCAGCCCGACAGGATCCAGCAACAGGTAACCGAATTGATCGTTACCTGCATAAATAGGATTGAGTACCAGCAGACCATTCGCCAATTCACTAGTAAGTGAAGTCGGTAATAGCTGTTTTGTCGGGAAGGTTTCATGAGCAGGTGATTCGATACTGCCATCGCGGTAGGCATGAATCAGCTGAGCAGTTTCGCAATAGTTTTCTTTCGGTTGTTCATAACGAACCAGAAAACAACGCCTGGCCCCGATTGAACCCAGCCAACGACCCATGGTCGCAAGGATATCTTCAAGCTCGGTGCAGGAACTCATTTGCGACTGCAATCCGGTTTGAACATTCTGTAGTCGCTGAATTTCGAATTCCCGATCCATCCCCACCGACCAGACCTTTTCGCGAATAGTCACCGTGGATGCTGTGATCAGCGGCAGTCGATCCATCTTATGGTCGGCATGCAGGATTTGTGGTGCTAAAGAATCTATCTGATGACACAAGTTACTCCACCAATGCACATCAAAGCCGGATGTCGCGTCCAAAGTATCATCAATACAGTGGCGAAGGGCTGGTGATCCGGTTTTCAGCGTATCCCACAAGGCTGCAGCGATGTGTTCAAGCTGACAACCAACCGGACTCGGGAGACCGGACATCAAAGACACCATTTGATCGACAAGCCATTGCTCACCGGATCCCTGATCAGTATCTATGGCCTGTGCGGTTGCCATGGTTGACCCTCGCACCACCAGTTCGCTATGTACCGTAATAGTTTGGGTCGGGCATTCGTAATTTTCGCTTTGCATTGCCTTTATCAACAACCCGGTGGCATGCACAGCACCACTATTTAGAGGCTGACGAACTGTGGTTATTGCCGGTGCGTTTTTAGTCGCATCATAAGTATCATCAAATCCCGAGACTAATATATCCTGCGGTATTTTAAGGCCAGCGGCATTTACCGCCTTCGCCGCACTCAGTGCCATTTTATCATTGGCAGCGACGATGACATCAACCTGTTGTTCTGCTAACAACTCGCTTATACGATTATACGTATCATAGGTGTCGTAGTTTCCGTTAACGAAAAAACAGTTGCTCAAACTGTGACCATGTTGCAGCAGAGTTTCGCGAAATATATTTTCGCGCCTCGTTGAATAGGGGTCGTTACTGCTGCCGCGAACAAACGCAAACCGGCTTCGCTGTGTGCATTGCAGAATATGCTCGGTCAGCTGCTTCATGCCGTTGGAGTCATCGAAAACAATGCTTGAGGTATGCGGTAACTCAAGCCCCAGACTTATTAGCGGCACTGAGTACTGCTGGACAAATTTCTCTAATTTTTTAATGCTGACATTAGACCCTATTACACCGGACAAACAAATAATGCCCTTGATGTTTGCATGTCGAGCCAACGGATAGATGCGGTTACACACATCGTGCGGCTGGTGATAATACCCGACAGGATCCAGTTCCCGGCCAGCCACGCAAATAGTGCCATAGCCTGCCTGCCCGGCAGTTTCGGCTATTTGATCAATGAATACTTTGCGATAGTCAATGTACTCATCCGTCAACACCGCGATTACTTGATCGGCCAGCATTTAAATCTTATTCCGGATACAAGTAGTCTTGCACGGCATGATCGAATAGAAAATCGATTAATTCGGTATCAATGATGGTCATTTTTTTGTCAATTTTGGCTGTTCTCACGATAATAATGCGGTCATTGGAGCCCTGCTGCCTTAAAGTCGTTGCGACAGCTTGAATCCAAATGCGAGTACCCAATCGATATGCGACGCGTATGCCAGATCGACCTACAGCGCTATCGATTGAATATTGCCAACCCCTGAATCCATGCCGATTACACCAAAGTCCGCACACCGCCGTTCAGGCACACTGCATCGCAACCAACGCAAAAATTTCTTAACCGCTGGCAACTCCTGCATTCAAATCTCGGGTATCGCTATGACTTCAATCTTCGACCTTCCGGGTCAGTTCTACCGCGGCAGTCTTCACACACATTCAAATCGATCAGACGGTCAGCTTGAACCGTCTGAAGTGTGCAGACGCTATCAGGAGAACGGCTATGATTTCATTTCAATCACTGATCATTTTGTCGGCAGATTCGGCTACCCGATCACTCTGCCAGGCGACTGCGACAGTGATCGATTCAGCGTTATTCCAGGCGTCGAAATGCATGCCGGAGCAATGCAGAATGGTGAGATCTGGCATCTGTTAGCGGTTGGATTACCAACGGATTTCCCGCCGCCGGACTCGCCGGACTTCGTTCCACATGCCAACCAGGAAACCGGTCCTGAAATAGCCTTGCGGGCTCGAGAAGCCGGCGCTTATGTGGTTGTTGCGCACCCCCAATGGTCAGGGCTGACGATGGACGACGCACGTTCCATCAGCAGTGCCCATGCGGTTGAAATTTATAATCACAGTTGTCACGTTGACTGTGATCGTGGTGACGGGTTTTGTACTTACGATTTATTGTTAAGCGAAGGAAAAAAGCTGCAGCTTTGCGCTACGGATGATGCACACTTTGCTTCGGACGATCACTTCGGGGGCTGGGTCATGGTGAAAGCAGAACGCAACACACCGGATGCCCTGGTGGCAGCGCTGAAAGCGGGACATCACTATTCAAGTCAGGGGCCCGAACTCCATGCGATCAACTGGCACGGAGATCATGTTCAGGTTCGTTCAAGTGCGGTGTCAGCCGTGATGGTTCAGGGAAAGGGATCCGCATCCGTGGTGACTCACGGGTCTTCCATGACCAGCACCACAGTGCAGACTAATCGGTTGGCACAATCCGGGTGGGCCAGAGTTGTGATTATCGATGCTGCAGGCAAGCGTGCGTTCTCACAACCCTATTGGCGAGACGACACCGGTCACTTTCAATAGAATAACCATCGCGCGGTCCCGCTTTAGCTAGAGCTACTTCGCTCCTGTCACGCGCCACACAACATTGCCAACATCGTCGGCTACCAGTAAACAACCACCCGGGCCCAGTGTGACCCCTACCGGTCTGCCATAAGATACTTTTTCATCGGGCGCTAAAAACCCGCTTAAAATATCGCGCGGCGGGCCAGCCGGCCTGCCCTCTTTAAACGGCACAAAGACCACTTTGTAGCCACTTAGATTGCTGCGATTCCACGAACCATGTTGCCCGATCACCATACCGTCCGAATCAAAGCCGGGTAACGTACCGGCGGGCATCCAGCACAAGCCCAGTGATGCCGTGTGGCCTCCCAGCGCATAGTCCGGTGTGATTGCAGAGGCCACCATTTTCGGATCCTGTTCAACCCGATCATCAATTGTCTGCCCCCAGTAACAGTAGGGCCATCCGTAAAACCCGCCGTCCTTCACTTCAGTCAGATAGTCCGGTGGTACTTCATCGCCCAGGCCATCGCGTTCATTGACTACGGTCCACAACTGTCTGGTATTCGGTTCCCATGCGACACCGACCGGATTTCGCAGGCCCGATGCAAAAATTCTGGACGTATTATTTTCTATATCCAGCTCATAGATTGCAGCACGTCCTTCTTCCGCTTCGAACCCGTGATCCGCTATATTGCTGAGTGATCCCACCCCTGCATAGAGCTTCTTTTCATCGGGACTCACGATCAGACTGCGTGTCCAGTGACCACCCGGCTTAAAATCAACGAGCTTTCTGCCCTCACCGTGTATTTGAGTCGCGCCGGACTGATAGTCAAAGGCAACGACACCATCAGTGTTACCGACATAGAAAGTGCTGTTGACCAATGCCATCCCGAAAGGCTTGTTCTGCTTTTCAAGAAACGTATGACGCACCTCACCGATGCCGTCGCCATCTTCATCACGAAAAAGGGTAATGCGGTTTGCAGACACGCCAACGGCTGCTGCACGTTTCATGGTCGTGAAAATCGCGTAGTCGAACGGCGTTTTAATTTTTCCGGCATCCTGCAGCGCTTCGGCAACCAGTACATCATTATTCGGCAGCACGTATACCCAGCGAGGATGGATAAGATCAGTGGCAAAAGCGTTAACGGCCAGTCCGGGCGCCGTCACAGGTTTCTGACCCGGGTCCCACCCTTTTGCTGTGGGCATTTTAAGCGTGGGGATGGATTGGGCTTTCGCTTGTGGAATCGATGGCGCGGCACCCAGCGCCGGAATTTCGGTATCTTTGCCCCACCTTCGCATTAATATAGCGCCGGCGCCTATCATGGCGACTACCCTTGAAAAAACATCACTGATGGCGATTTTGATTCTCCCGTTGCACAAGCTGACAGCACCTCGTTTCCGGTGCTGTTTCTGGCATTATACGGGCAGGTAGAATCGAGCACCATTGGCAGATTCGGCTGTCAGCCACCGCAACAGGGCAGCGACTGGGGATTCAGTAATGAGGTGCAGTGACCAGCGGGGGAGCTGGTACAGGTTTGCGCAGACCGTTCTTTTCTAGAGCGCGCCTTTTCCAGTCACAATCACATGAATTGTGCGGAACAGAATTTTCAAGTCATTGCCAAAGCTACAATGCTGCAAATACTGAATATCGTAGGCGACTTTGCGTCGAAAACTTTCGGTATCATTGTCGTAGCCATTTTCGATCTGTGCTATGCCGGTAAGACCGGGGCGCAGACCAAGACGGTTCAGGTAATTAGGGATTTCTTTAGAGAGTTGATCAACAAAAAAAGGTCTTTCAGGACGCGGGCCCACCAGACTCATTTCTCCGCGCAATACGTTGACCAACTGGGGAATTTCATCAATGCGGGTTTTACGCATGAACTTGCCCAGCCCCGTTACACGGGCATCATTGGCTTGCGCAAACTGAGCGCCGTCTTTTTCTGCATCATTACGCATGGTGCGAAACTTATACAGCGTGAACGGTTTTCCGTAAGCAAACTTGGTTCGACGATCAGCTTTGCCGAATGGCACAACATTATCGCTTGACTCTGCATCGTTAGTGGCCATCGCGGCCCGCTTGCGATTATTTAACCCGACGCGGGTCTGCCGAAAGATGATCGGGCCCGGTCCGGACGTTAGCTTGATAATAATCGGTATCACTATCCACACCGGCGCCAGTAATACACCGAGGAGCACTGCGCCGACAACATCTGTAACGCGCTTGGACATTCGATAGGATGATGGTAAAGAATCTACGTTATATCTGGGTGCGTCGAGCTCTAGCTTGGTCAGCCAAGGGGTATCGGGCTCTTCCCAGTTTTGCAGCAATTGCTGCACAGCTTCAGAGAATTCGCCCTTGGCCTCAGACTTTTCATCATCGAGTTTTTGTTGAGGACTAGACAAGTATTTATCCTGATAACGAATCAAATAATTGGCACGCGTCACCTGGAAGGTTTTCGCGCTACTTAATTAGTTACAGCACACAGCGTACCAATCCACAGAACGGATCAAATTTATTCAGCCATGCAGCAAAAGGGGTGCTGACTGGATGTTAAATCAACAACTTGCCCGATACTTGCATCCACGGGTGCCGGCAAATTTTTCTTCAGGAAACACTTTCTTGTTCTGGTATCTTTAAGTGTTGCTTCCTGCCCTGTGTACAAACAAGTGCAGTTAACAACCGCTCTGCAGGGCCGGTAAATCAGATCTGAAGTTCTACCAAATCAGGCAGCAACCGAGCCTGCTCCATCGGGATTGATACCGGTATAACAATGGCTCCGATTTCTACCGGTTTGTTTCGCGGTATACAAAGCCTGATCAGCCTGATCAACGAGCTCCAGTCCTGTCAACGATGCACTGGAACCTGGACTTTCAGTCACTATCCCGATACTCACGGTGACATTAAAAACATCCGGGTCATTGACTGCTTCATTTGCATGGGGCAGCACCACCCGCCCCTGTTCGGAATCGAAAACAAGGTCTTCGACAGAGGTACGCAGGCGCTCGGCAATAACGATTGCTGATTCCTGATCACAATCCGGAATTAACGCGACAAACTCTTCGCCGCCAAACCTGGCAGCGATACCAGTCGAGCTACAGGCCACTTGATCAACCATCTGCGCGACATTGCGAATGACCTCATCACCGATCAAATGTCCGCGGGTATCGTTGATTGATTTAAAATGGTCGATGTCTATCATCAGTATTGATACCGCTTGGGCCTTTTCAACCGATGTTGTTTTCAGAGGTTCTAACAACTCGTTAAAATAACGCCTGTTATACACGCTGGTTAAAGAATCCCGCTGGTTGATTGATTCAAGCTGACTATTGGCGATTTCCAGCTGTTGCATGGCGGTACGCAGCTCTTGCGTGCGCTGCTCGACGCGGGTTTCAAGCGTAGCCTTGGCATCAGCATGAATCCTTATATTCTCTTCGCGGTAGCGATTAAAACGATCGGCCAACGCATAAGACAAGAGAATCATTTCAAACGCTGAGCCAATTTGTACTGAGTACTCTGTCAGAAAAACATCTGGCAATATGCCGAGTGTTTTAGTTGCATAGATAACAATGCCCAATAAAAGGATGCTCCATGCCAACAAATAATAGTGCGCATTTTGATCCCCCTTTAGATAGATGTATACCGCTGCCCCCAGCATGAAGATTCCCGCCACAGAAACCGCGACGGAAATCAAAGCAATCACCAGCGTTCGATCAGCCAAAAAGCTTGCTACCGCCAACAACCCGAAAACCAACTCAACTGTTATAAATGCCTTATTTAATCCCGGATAGTTATTGGAAGCTATATTCAGAAAAAGGCGTGTAAATCGAGTACAGAAAAACAAGGCCAGACTCGCAAACAGCGGCACAGAAAGCTGCTGCCAGTTCATCGCTTGCGGCCAGATATATTCGAATGCCAGACCGTTTTGTGAAAACTGAAAAAGAATCAGGAAAGCCGCATACGCGCAGTAATAACCATAGACCGCTTCGCGAGTGCCAAACGCCAACAGAAGATTATAAGCCAGCACTCCCAACAGGATCCCATAGTAGAAGCCCAGCAGCAATTGCTCATCCCGGTCTTGCAACTGATATTGAAGCTCAGTCTGTACATTCATCGGTAACTGAATAGAGCCATCTGACCTTACTTTCAGTATCAGGTCGGTCGTCCGCGACCCTTCGCTAAAAGTAACCGGCAACACAAAGGTACGATCTTTCACCGGCCTGTCTGCAAACGGCACCATATCGCCGATTCGCACGTAGTTGACCGGCGCACCTTCATCCAGGGTAAATACGTCAATTGTATCCAGGTGAGGGTAACCCAGTTCAAGCAGCAGCGAATCATTGCTTAAATCCGGCCTCTTGAGTCTGATCCAGATCCACCAGGTAGATTTGCTCAAACCGAAGTTCAGGGTATTTCCGGATGCAGTACTAAATAAAAAGTTTCTGGATACAATTTCAGCAGCAGTAAATTCACTGGCAGTGTCTTCAAGAAAGGCGATGCCAGAGAGATGACTATTGGCAACGGGATCCTTGTATATACCTCGCTGAGCGAAAAACACCAGCGAGACAATGACTAACACCAATGCCAATACAAAGCGTTTTTTGCGCGCGAGAGAACGCAACGCAACAGCGCTGCCTCCATGGCCAGATTGGGGGACAAGCCCATGCTGTTCGATTTGAAGATCATCCTCTGTTAAACGGGCAGTAACCGAATTTCTCATCTATGCGTGCCGCAAAACTAACTAACTTCACTAACCCGCCAATCGTTGTCCCGGAGCATTACACTGAGAACGGCTTAACGATCTACACCTTTAAATAGCGATCACCGAAACTCCCGGAGCATCTAAACATCATTCCAATCAGGAATTAGACTGCGCGAATTGAATGGTCATTCCGCAAAATTCCATACCAATTCGAAACGCCGCCCCTGCGGCACTGCACTTTGCATACCCGGGCGCCCTGCCAACGCACATTGAAAACCGCCACGCCAGGCGCCTGATAGTGCGTTTCACAAACGGTTTTTCAGTCGAAAAGAAAATTAACCGAAAATCCAACTTGATTAGTGCACTAACCTTCATGCTATTATTAATTAGTGCACTAAGCGTATTTAATAGAATAACAGCAGCAACTGTTCTTAACTATTGAAAACCACTAGCACCAGCAAGAGACCGCAAGTTCAATTCAACTGACTAAAATAAGGTAAATGTGATGACCGTTGACGTTAAGTACACAACACAAGCGCGAGCCACCGGTGGCAGGGACGGACAATCCGGCACATTGGATAACGCTTTTCAGGTTCAAATGTCCACACCGAAAGAACTCGGCGGCGCGGGTGGGCCAGGTGTAAACCCCGAACAATTATTCGCCTGCGGATACGCAGCATGCTTTATTGGTGCGATGAAGTTTGTATCAACTAACGAGGACGGCTATTGCGCTGTTACCGATGACACCTCTGTGACCACATCCGTAGGCATCGGGCCACACTCAGAAGGAGGCTTTGGCCTTGCAATAGCACTCAGCGTCGACTTACCGAATACCGATGCAGCAGAAGCGACAAAACTAATTAATCGGGCCCACGAAGTATGCCCGTATTCGAATGCGACTCGAAACAATATCGATGTCGAAGTCTCGCTGGCTTAGCGAGTGCCGGCCATTGCGCTCGCTGTTTACCCTGGTGTTGCATAAAATTTCGAGTCCAGGAGCTTATTGAGCTGTATATGAGGCGCTGCACGGAATTTTTCCTGAATTGAGCCTAGTCATTCTAAGTGATGTTCAGGAAAAGTGAGTACAGCGCCTTAGATGCTGCTATAGATGCAGCGCAGCGGTTCTGGGCGGCTATTTTTTGCAACGCCCGGGTTTAGTGAGTACGATGCCCTTCGGGAGATACTGCACTGAAGCCGTCGCCGTCTGCTTTTCGACCTTTAGAAGCCAATAAATTGCACCGGAGAGCTTTGAATAGGCATACTAGAAGCACGCCCGCTGCCTCTGAATTTCGTCATGCCCGCACCCAAAAAGCAACCTGCCACCAATCCCCCTGATAATGAACTCAAAATAGATAACCAGTTGTGCTTCGCGCTGTACTCTGTATCGCGGGCTATCACCAGGCAGTATGCTGTTTTGCTTGAAGAGTTGGGTATCACCTACCCTCAGTATCTGGCAATGATGGTACTATGGGAGCAGGACGGTATTGCCGCTCAGGAACTTGCCGGAAAGCTGGAACTGGAACAAGCCACCATCACCCCGCTGGTTCAGCGTTTGGAAAAACTTGGTCTGATCCGTCGATCAAAAAACACTGATGACGAACGACGAATAGATATTTTTCTAAGTGCAAAAGGACAAAGACTTTATAAAAAGGCTGCCTCAATCCCTGATGGTATTATTTGCGCTACCGGTGTAAGTAAAACCACTGCGCGTAACCTTGTAAAGGAACTCAATAAAATAAAAACCTTTATCGCTGAAAATAACATCAACACATAATGGATAAGGTAGTCCCACAAACCACTACTATATTTGTTTTTCAGACCCATTCTGCTTGCTTAAGCATACTGCCGATTATCCGTACACCTTGAAATCAATATTTCTAAAAATACTCGCGTTTTGCACTATTGCGGCTTGCGGACAGGCAGCAGCGCACACCTCTGAGCAAGGCTTCGTCCTTTTACTTCCCACCGATATTTACATTACTGCTGGCGTACTCGCCGTGCTGGCGACCATTGTTGTTCTGGCAGCTCTACCATCAAACGTTACCCGACAGATTTTCAATTCAGTCGGCTTGTGTCCGGTACCCGGTTCAGGTCACGCCACAATAGCAACGAGTCTGCTGTCACTTGCGGTACTGGTGTCATTATTGACGATCGGGTTTATCGGCTCGCACGATCCTCTTAAAAACCTGCTGCCGCTGACCATCTGGACCATCTGGTGGATTGGCTTTGTTTTTCTTCAGGGCATAGCAGGAAATCTGTGGCGCTGGCTTAATCCATGGGCCGGTCTGTTTTATATGGTTGAAAAGCTGACTCTATTTAAAACACCGGTTTTCAAGCTACCGGAAACCGGTGTCTGGCCCGCGATTGCAGTCTATCTGGCGTTTAGTGCTTTCGCATTGGCAGATACATCACCTGAGGATCCACCGCGCCTGGCCATGGTGGTTTTGGCTTACTGGTTGTTCACTTTTTCGGCAATGTTGCTGTTTGGCAGAAGGTGGCTTCAGCAGGGGGAGTGCTTTACGGTTTTACTTGACAGACTGGCACACCTGGCCCCGATCGCTATCGTCCGGAAAAAGCTACGTGTTGGATTGCCCGGGTGGAAACAACTCACAACCCCGCCTACCAGTATCAGTGCAGCCATTCTGATTCTCACGCTTCTGGCGGTTGGCAGTTTTGACGGATTAAACGAAACATTCTGGTGGCTCGCGAAGCTCGATATCAATCCGCTGGAGTTTCCCGGTCGCTCCGCCGTGGTGAATCAAACGATTAGCGGTTTATTAGCAGCGGTGTTGCTGTTAATCACCTTGTTCGCTGCTTGTATCTGGCTTGGCGTGTGGCTGGCCAATCATAATGGCGTCCATCAAATCGGGTTCTCACAGGCATTCATCACACTATCCGGATCAGTGTTGCCAATCGCCCTCGCCTACCATTTTGCACATTTTCTTACCGCCTTCATGGTCAATATCCAATATGCAGCAGCAGCTCTGACTGATCCGATGCAAAACGGCCGTGATTTCCTGGGTCTGGGCAGATTTTATGTGACCACCGGATTCTTCAATACTCAGGATACTGTTCGTACTATCTGGCTCACGCAAGCCGGGGCCGTTGTACTGGGGCATGTCTTATCGGTTTTAATGGCGCACGTCATTGCCGAGCAGTTGTGGAAAAACCGACGACAGGCGCTGTTCAGCCAACTACCGCTCTGTGTTTTCATGGTGCTGTATACCCTGCTGGGGCTATGGCTTCTGGCCGCACCGAGAGGCGCCTGATTTCCCTGCAGTCACTCCAAAGACCTGATTTGGCAAAAAAATTGGACAAACCGCGACAAGACAGACACCATCAGGATTCAACACCAGCAATTTGCCAAGAGGAACCAGTCATGACTGACCAGAAGCAACCCCCATTTCAAATTGGACGACGCCAGGCGCTCAAAACACTCGCCGCCGGAGCAGGAACTGTCGCAGCATCGGGATTGCTGCCTGGTTTGCGAGGATATTCACAGGCACACAGTGCCGAGCCCATTCGCATCGGGTTTCAGGTTCACCGCACCGGTATTGGCGCGGCCTACGGTCGTTGGTATGACCGCACCACAGAAGCCTGTGTTAAGAAGATTAATGATGCCGGCGGAATAAACGGCCGCCCCATCGAAATTATTGCAGAAGACGATGGTACCGATCCAAAACGCGGCGCTGAAGTCGTGGAGAAATTCGCCAGCCAGCACAACTGCGACGTGTCGTTTGGCACCCTGTTCAGCCACGTTGTGTATGGTTCTGCACCACGTGCCGGTGAATTAAAGATGCCCTACTTTGTGGTATCCGAAGGCCACCATGTCGCCAGCGGCAACCTGAATCGCTATACCCTGCAACCCGGTATCACCGATGTAAAAAGCCAGGTCGAGGCAATGGCGCCGTTCATCTCTGAAAACCTGGGTAAAAAAGTCACTATGATTTTCCCTGACTTTGCATTCGGACACGATCACAGAGACTACTTCTCAGCAGCTTTCGAAGCACAAGGCGGCACAATACTAGAGAAAATCGCGATTCCGCCAACTGAAACTTCATTCACTAAATACTTCCCTAAAATCCCACGCGACACTGAAGTGATTTATCACGTGATGGTCGGGCCTGCTGTACTGACTTTTGTTAAAGAAATGGGTGAGTTTTTTGGTCCCAGCCGTCCAGAGATCTTTGGCTTTATTGATAGTCTGGAAGCGGTGGATATGGCAAGCCCCGGCCTTGAGTTTCTGGATGGCACGTATTTTTGGGAAGGCCACCCACGCTACGCCCAGGAAGATCAGTCAGAGTTCGACAAGGCCTATCGTGAGGCGGTGGGCGTTGATGCCAATGGTGCATCGGTGTCAGACGCGAAAGATGTTTCGACCTACGCACATATGTTCGGCTGCTGGGAGACCTTGCATGTGATCAAAGCCGGCATGGAAGCAGCTGACTATAAGGGGCCTGCGGATCGCGCCAAACTCATAGAGGCGGTGGAAGCGATGACCGACATGCCTCACTCTCATGAGCACCCGCAGGGCGCGAAAATATTCAATGGCAAAACCCATCAGGCGTTCGGCCATCAGTACATATCCAAAGTTGACGAGGGTAAGTTGGTACTGGCACACACCACGTCAATTGAAGATACCCTGTACGAAGACGAAACTGATTACACACAGCAGTCTTTCTAAAAGCAACATTCAATAAGCCGTATCGGCATTCCGGGTGGGCCTGAAACAGGCCCACCTATTGCGAATGCTTTGTTATCGCGACTAAGCGGTAACCTGACACTCTAGTTTTAGCAAACCCCATTCTTATGCTGCCAAGGCATTCTTAAACAAAACAGAGCATTCATGGAATTCGGCCCGCATTTATTTTTGGCATCCCTTGAAGGTGCCATCAACGCTGCTGTACTGGCACTGATGGCCGTGGGCCTGAGCATTGTTTTCGGCATCATGCGAGTAGTCAACGTAGCGCACGGTGAGTTCTTTATGCTCGGCGCCGTGATCGCGTGGTGGATAACTTCCATGATCGGTGGCCACCCGGCGATCGGATTTCTGTTTGCACTGATCGCGGCTCCCCTGCTGGTTGGACTGATCGCAGCACTTGCAGATCATTTTGTACTGCGTCGTATCAACTACGATCCCGAACGCACTATTGTTGCGACGATCGGCCTTTTATATGTATTGCAACAACTGACCCTGATGACATTCGGCCCTGAAGCGCGGCCGGTTGAAGCACCGTTTAACAAACGCATCGCCCTGCCCTGGTTTGAAAAAGGGGCCGATGGCTTCGCTATGTACTGGCCATGGGGACTAAGCACAACCACCTATAAACTTGCTGTCATTGCAGCAGCGGTGGTGATACTAGTGGGTCTGTGGATATTAATGACTCGCACAAAGGCAGGCTTAATCATGCGTGCCACTCAACTTAATCGCGACATGGCGCTGGCTCATGGCATACCGGTTGAAAAAGTCTACGCGTTGGTTTTTGGTCTGGGTGCGGGATTAGCCGGACTGGCAGCAGTATTGATTGTTCCGATACAGCAGGCCCACTATCTGATGGGGGGTGATCCGCTGCTGCTGTCGTTTATCGTTGTCATCATCGGGGGCTTAGGGAGCATTCCCGGTACAATCGTGGCAGCCATACTTATTGGTATGAGCGATGGAATTATTTCGGTGTTTTTCTCACCCACGCTTGCAAAAATAATTGCGACATTACTGGTGGCGTTTGTACTGATCTTCCGGCCACAGGGCCTGTTTGGTAAACGTGCCGCATGATTAACACCACTAAATCCCTGCTGCTACACCTGAGCATCATCGCCATGCTCGCCGGTGCCTTTTTTATTATCCCTGAATATCACAGCGGTATTATTGCCCGTGTCCTGGTGCTGGCGATCTATGCCATGGGATACAACTTGTTATTCGGTTATACCGGCCTTTTAAGTCTGGGCCATGCGTTATTCTTCGCCGCAGGGATGTACGGTCTTGGACTGGCGATGCAACACCTTAATGTACCGCCGGCGGCCGGCATACTGGCCGGAATAATCGTGGCACTTGTGGTTTCAGCAGTCATCGGTTTTCTTGCGCTTCGTACTACCGGTGTGGCGTTTATGATTGTCACCCTGATGTTTGCACAAGCCGGCTATCTGACCATTTTATTGTTAGGGAAATATACTCGTGGTGATGAAGGGTTTGTGATTCAACAAAGCGAACGCATACTCGCCGGCATCGATCTTTCACAAGCAACCAACCGTTACTTTGCCGCACTGGTATTGTTCGCTATCTGCCTGCTGCTAATCGGGTGGGTGGTTCAAAGCGGCTTCGGCAAAACCCTGATTGCGATTCGTGAAAACGAAGAACGTGCACGAATGCTCGGGTATAACGTCCAGCGGCATAAATGGCTGGCAGTCATACTGTCTGGCACCATGTCCGGCGTTGCAGGTGCGGCATACGCATTATTGTTCGGCTATGTCGGCGCCACTTTCGCTACCGTTCAATACTCTATTTTTCCTCTGCTTTACGTGCTGCTCGGCGGTGCTGGCACAACAATAGGTCCGTTAATCGGGACGCTATTTATGTTTTATCTGATCGATGTCTCCAGCCAGTTCACCAGTGCCTATCTGCTTATCGCAGGTATTGCATTAATTTTACTGACTCTATTCGCACCGCAAGGACTGGCTGGTGTGTTGCGTAAAAGATTAATGCGGTGGCTACCATGACACTGCTTTCCACACAGGGCCTAACCAAGCACTACTCCGGATTAACCGCTGTTGGCAATGTTGATTTCGAACTACCACAAGGCCAGATCCGCGCTTTAATCGGTCCTAATGGCGCCGGAAAGTCTACCTTTGTGGGAATGCTAAGCGGTAGAATCGCATCAAGTAGTGGCACGGTGCACTTTGATAATAAGAATGTGACCACTCTGCCGGCCCATAAAAGAATCGCCCTCGGGATGGCGTATACATTCCAGATAACATCAATATTTTCAAACCTACCTGTGCACGAAAACGTGGCACTGGCAGCACGCCGCCCTGGCAAGATTATAGACAACCAGACTGTGCCCGAAAGAGTTGCACATGCACTGCAAAAAGTAAATTTGTCAGACCGGTACGATCAAATCGCCGGCGATCTAAGCTATGGGCACCAGCGCTTGCTGGAAATAGCCATGGGTCTGGTGCAATCCCCCAAACTGTTTATCCTCGACGAGCCCACCCAGGGCCTTTCTGCTAAAGAAATAGATTCTTTTATTCAACTGATAAAAGGCCTGGCCGGCAGCACAACGATACTTTTAATCGAACACAATATGGATGTTGTGATGGCCACTGCCGACTACATCACCGTGCTTAACTTTGGAGAAACATTGGCTGAAGGTACTCCGGATGCCATCCGTGCCAGTAAAGAAGTCCAAGCGGCCTATCTGGGGAAATCCAATGCTTGAACTTAACAATATAGAAGTCAGCTACGATCAGGTACAAGTGCTTTTTGGTGTGTCGTTAACTGCCAACGCCGGAGAGATCACATGCATTCTCGGAAGAAACGGAGCCGGTAAAACCACTGCCCTGAAATCCATCATGGGTTTGCTCCCGCTTAAATCCGGAGACATTCAATTCCAGGGTCAATCGCTATCCGCACTCCCCCCCCATCAGGTACCTAAACAGGGGATCGCTTATGTACCCCAGGGACGCGGCCTGTTTTCTGAACTTACCGTCGCACAGAATATTGAAATCGGCCTGATGGTCAAAGGCTCCGGGCGCGAAACCCGGGAACGTGTACTCACGATGTTCCCACGTCTGCGCGAACGCTTAAAACAGCGGGCTGAAACGTTGTCTGGTGGTGAACAACAAATGTTAGCGATGGCAAGGGCACTAAGCATGGAGCCCGGGTTGTTGTTACTGGACGAACCCACAGAAGGCTTGCAGCCGTCGATCATCAGCCTCATTCAAGATGTGATCGTTCAACTGAAACAACAGGGAGTCGCGATCGTACTGGTCGAACATCATATAGACACTGTGATGTCTATTGCTGACCGTGTCGCCTTCATGGAAAACGGACGTTGTCCGGAGGTTGTGTCTGTGGCAGAACTGCAAAATACCCCGGAGAAAATCCATCAATATTTAGGGGTGAATTAGCTGGCAGCGTGCGCGTTTGTCGATAGCCAGTTCACACAATCGGGCGATCCTGGATTAATTCACGCTCGTTCACCGTAGTGACGTGCTTATCATTTTGCCCGCGCTCCCCCGCCTTACTGCACAAAACGGTGCCACGGCTGTCATTTAATCCACTGAACAACAGAGCACTTCACTAAATAAAACCGCCGCTTGTGGCACTTTCCGCCCTCAAAATTTGAACCAGCTCGGGACACCCCGGACTGACACTGTTTTCAAGGAGAGGTCTCTTGCCGCGCTTATCTGATTTATCACATCGATATCAACATCTACGCGCCCACCACGGATACAACTATCCGGCACTATTCATCGCAGCCGGCGCTGCTAAAACACTTGCCCAGGCGGGTCTTGTCGCGGGTATCGCCTGGTACGGCGTAACTCTGCTGACGCAACCTGTAGTTCCCGCCACTGAAGCCAGGACCGTTCAAAATACATTCGCGGCACCGGTATCGACAGAGATCACCACTACCGCTGACACCGGTACGCAAATTGAAATTCCGGCAGCTTCGCTTCCAAAGCCACAAACCACTATGGTCAAAGCCGCAGTGCCTGAAGCTGCGTTAATTAAGCCACAAAAAGAAAACAAGCTACTCGGCGCAGACTGGCTACTGAAACAAGATGCTTCAGCCTTCACCATTCAGTTCGGGTCATCGCCAGATAAAGAGTTGCTGTATCGTAGCGCCAAAACATTTGAAAGCGAATTTTCAGTCGTCGTGTTTCCGTTTAAACGGACTCCTAGCAACCGTCCAGTGTATGGATTTTCTTCCGGTATCTACAAGTCTCTGGATGATGCCAGACAGGGAATTCTGGCGCTTCCTGAAAGTGCTTTTACCTATGGCCCCTGGGTTCGTCCTGTCGGTAAACTGCAAAAACAAATAAAGCAAATGTCTGAATAGTAGCCAGGTCGCTGTTTACAACCTTGCAACAAGGCACTTGTAAAAATAGACACGGAACTCAAGCGGTGCAATCATTTGCACCGCTTGCAGTCTATGCGACTGGCAGCTTGCTTTTCCGGTTTGCAACCCCACATTCCCCGGTAGACTAGCAACACAACCTTTACCGCAATCAATGCATATAGTTTTAGTTATCGCGCTGATCGCGGCGTTAATCCTTGGACCACAGCTTTGGATACGATGGGTTTTCTTTCGTTACAGCAGTAATCTATCAGGCATCCCCGGTACAGGTGGCGAGCTGGCAAACCACCTGCTAAAACGATTTGAAATTGATCATGTGATCGTTGAGGAAACCACCCCGGGCCGCGATCACTTTGACAGCGCCACGCCAGCAGTCCGTTTATCACCCGATAACTACACAGGCAATTCCCTCACCGCTGTAGCGGTTGCTGCCCATGAGGTAGGTCACGCCATTCAATGGCACCGCAAAGAAACCGTATTTCGCCTGCGAAGTAAATATATTCCCATCGCACAGCGCCTTCAGCGTATCGGCATATTAATGTTTTCCATTGCGCCGATCCTTGGACTCATCACCCGCAGCCCGGTTGGTATCGGGTTGCCGCTGGCCGGTGGCGTGTTCGCCGCACTGTGTGGCGCTGCGACTTACCTTATTGTGCTACCGGAAGAATGGGATGCCAGTTTCAACAAAGCGATGCCGATACTTATTGACGGTGAATACATTACGGGTGATCAGATACCGGCCATAAAACGAATCCTGCGTGCCGCTGCATTAACTTACGCTGCAGGTGCACTGGCCTCGCTGCTACAAGTCTGGCGCTGGCTACCTCTGCTACTACGTCGATAAAATAGAACGCTTGGAACTGTTCTTTCTACAGAGTCCAAAACAAGCGCTACCCCCGTAATCCTACCCATAAAAAAGTACAGTATCGCTGGATATTCTATAACCGGAATATGGTAGCTTTTTTATGCTGTGAAACTTCAATCGAAACTAACACCCTTTATTGTGTAGCGTTCATAGCAAGTATATGAGAATTAATTTTTTACCTGGCGGCATTCTTTTAACTGCGTAACCTAACAAATCAGGACGATGACAGGTGCAGAACCGAAAGAGCCAGTAAGAACCAGGGACCAAGGGCAGGAGCAGCAGCATGCAACAAACCAGGATCTCTACAACCGATTTAGCACCAGAACATCAACCTATATCCGAGTTTATAACAGCCACCCGCGATATGGTGGTACAGCATAGCCATGAACTTCATCACAATGAAATTTCTGATTTCATTGATCACGGTAATATCAAACCGGTTCTTCTAAAGCTTTGGGAATTCACCGGGCATTACCCACTATGGCCAGAAGCCCTGCTGGGTCGAACCGATCTAAACGGATCACTACGCGAGACCTTGCAGCTTCACCTGAATCAACAGACAGGCCTGACACAACCCCCTGCCCGTACGGCTCTCTTCCAATCAATGGCAAAAAGCCTGGATGTGTCACTTCCCGATCCTGCCCCACAGGGATGGCTGATCAGCAGCGTTATACTTTCAGCGAAAAATCGCCCACTCCCGGAGGCACTTGGAAAATACTTTGCCCACCAATGCTTCTCTGAATGGGCTGAGTTGGCCACTTCGATTGCAGACGTTCCTGAAGTGGATATGGCATTTTTCAACCAAAAGCCACACTCAATAAATATCCTTAATGAATTACCCCATAATCAGAACAGGGGCGCTTTTACTGAAGCCGCACAGGCCTATGCAATTCAACGCACTATCTTCATGAATCAAATTAGAGCACTGATTTAAACAGACAACAGGTAAATTCCGGCAAGTGAGCAGTTGTTGCCTATGCGTCTAAAAGCGCTACTGCCGTCGGTTACGATTTGATACAAATATCCTGTTACAGATTATCAGTCCGGCCAAACGATATATTCCTTGTCATCGAATACAAACAGCGGTGTTTTTGCAGCTGTTGTGTCGATTCACAACCGATCACTCAACCTATGCTGTCATCCCGACAGAACGGCTTTGACGAAGGAATACACAACATGCACACCAGGCAAACGCGTCGAACAAACCAAAACCACAATCTGTACCGTCGGCTCGCATACTCTGTACTACTGACGGCAGCATCTGTATCGATTTTTGCGTGCAACAGCGATAGCTCAACACTGAACAACGACCCGGCTGCAGGGACAGCTCCAGTCACTGAAGATACAGACCAACTGGTTCGCTCAGCGATGAACAACATAGCAACGCCACTGCAGGGAAATTACAAAGCTATTGCTGAAATGGCAAATTCGTTCAGTGAATCACCACCTGTCGCCCAGGCACTGAAACAGATTGCCTCAGACGATAATAACAACCAACAAAACGGCGATGAATCCAATGAGCCGCTACGGCTTGATGCCTCACTTGATATTGAATCAATGATGCTACTGCTTTTCGATCAGGAAAATGGCGCAACCGTTCAGCGAAATGAAAACACAGTCACTATCACTCCAGACGCCAGCGCTATCTGCGGGGAACTGGCTTCCGAAAACAGCAACGACACCGAAATTTGTACACAGTATATTCAACAGTTTGATATGCAAATCAAAGCAAACACCGATGAGGCAGGCACCGCGTTACTTCGCTTCCAACAACAGGGTGTGGTGTCCATGACTTACTCACCAGACTCAAGTGTCAACACACTGAGACTGCAGGGTGCCCGGGCGGCTCTTCAATATCTAATGGACCTTGAAAACGAGGGACACACGATGCCAGAGGTAATGGAAGGATCAATTGAATTGTCAGCCACAGTAAATGCCACCCAATCAACAATGACACTGGCAATCACGGACAAAGTGATCGTTACCGATTCGACCGAACAAATCGACCTGAGCATCGACCCGTCACAGGTATTGTTCAGTACTGAGTCCGGCACAGAGTCTATGGAAATAGACATCGAGCTTAACGGGTTACACTTTACGGAAATCACAGACAGTGGATCAGAAAGCGCTCTGTATGAGGTCACTCTGCCCGCTTTCACAGTTAACCTGCAGCTAAACGTGGATGATTTTGTTAAAGTTAAGCGCTTCGGATTTGGGAAAGGCCCATTTCAGATAACCGTTGATGATGCAGAAATGATTCGCCTGACGATGGCACAATTCGGTTTTCAAATCGATGGTGATACCGGTGTACTGACCATAGACCAACTTCTGGATTTCGGGCTGAAGCTGGATAACAGCTCAGGAGCGCTGGACGATGAATTACCCAACTCTTTTAACGCGCTGTTTTCAATGAAGGTCCCGTCCGGTACCGCACTACTTGAACAAAACAATGAAACTATTCAGGTGCTCAATGATGGTCCGGTTTCATTCGAGTATGCAATTAATGATGGCAACGAAAACCCTGCTGGTAGCTTCAGTGCCGCAGCAGGTGAGTGTTTTACATTGGCGGATCAAAGCGAACAAATATTCATACAGATACCATGTGAGTAATTCGCAATAGATCAATCCTTAAGCGGGAACTTCATAGACCGGCAGTTCCCGCTTAACCCCGCAAAACCCGACTAGGAGCGATATTTTTTGGTCGTGCGTATTGATGCCGAGGAACCTGCAGGGTCATCAGGCCAGAAATGTTTCGGGTACCGGCTTTTCATATCTTTTTTCACTTCCGAATAACTACCAGTCCAGAAACCCTCAATATCTTGCGTTAATTGAATTTGACGGCCCGCAGGTGATAACAGGGCAATCTTTAAACGTACCGACCGCCCGACTAACGGATGCTCCGAACAACCCAGCATCTCTTGCAACTTCACCGATAGCACCGGCGGTGAACTGCGGTAGTCGATTCGAATTTTCGATCCGGAAGGCACCTGATATTTTATCGGTGCCAGATCGTCCAGTTGTTTTTTCAAATCCCAAGGTATTAAGCTGTCAAAAATGGTAGCCAGCTTTAACTCTGCAAAGTGATTAACATGGGAGACCTTATCAAGCCAGGGTAACAACCAGGTCTCAAGGTTCTGCAATAACGCCTTATCACTTAGATCCGGCCAGCAGTTTTCATTTGGCTGACTGCTCTCTTTTTCAAGGGAACGTACAAACGCTACTCGATCACGCAGGGCCTGCAGGTCGTCCGTCCAGGGTAATATTTGTAATCCGTTTTTGCGAATGTATTTAATGACGGCAGCATGCTTGTGAGCCAGCGGAATATCGACTGTGCTATCTGACTTCAGCAATAATTGTCCGACCCGCCATTGTCGCTCTGCCGTCATTGATTTTTCGGTTGCAGGCCACTCAACAGAACTATGCTCGATAACAAGATGCGATAGCTCCTCATCGAATAAATCGGGGTTTAACTCTGCTGCCAGATAGACTCCGTCGGTAGCACCGGTGGACAACCCACCAGCGTGCGCCACAGCCAGCCATTCAGCCTGTTGCAGCGGATCATCCGCCCTTAATCGCACCGCGCGGCCATTAGCCAACTGATACTCAAGCTGACTTCGTTTTCGTGCTATTCGATCCGGGTACGCACAGGCGACCAGAAAACCGGTCTCCGTGGCCCTTATGTGCTTATCCACCTTGACCGTATTATCAATCTGATTTTTAAATTGCCGCGCCAGATTGAGTACTTCCCTAGCTGCAAACCCTGCTTTTTCCGGTCGCGTGAACGCGGAAAGCCGCAAGCCGATATCGGCTCCCTGATCACGAATCGGGTCTTTGCCGGATAGCAGCGCAGCCAGCCTGCATGCTGTGTCGAATAGTCCAAACCGCTGCGAAAGGATTAGCATATGTGCCAGTCGCGGATGAGCCGGGAACCGGGCCATTTTTTCGCCATGCGATGTTAGCTGAAGAACATCATTATCCGTTTCTGTGAGCGCACCCAGTTGCTGTAAAAGTGCTTCACCCTGGGCGTACGCACCGCTAGGCGGTATGTCGAGCCAACGCAACTCTTGTGGATGATTAACGCCGAATTGATAAAGCGTTAGTGCCAGAGGTGCAAGATCAGCCTGAGTAATCTGCGCCGGTGTATAAGCCGATAAGCTGTCCTGCTGTGATTGAGTCCACAGGCGATAACAAACGCCCGGCTCCAGCCTTCCCGCGCGCCCTGCACGTTGATCACCAGATGCCCGCGAAGCACGCTGTGTTCCTAATCGCGTAAGTGCCGTGCGGGAATCAAACACAGGTAATCGCGATAACCCGCTATCAATCACAACACGCACGCCTTCAATAGTCAGACTCGACTCGGCTATCGAGGTCGCCAGTACAATTTTTCGATATTCTTTGCTTACGGGCGCAATCGCTTTGCGTTGCTCTTTGAGTGGCATATCACCATGTAGTGGGAGTATCAGAATATTCGCGGCAGCTTCGTCAGAATAAAATTCCTTAAGCAGCTGTTGTGTTTTTGCGATCTCTTTTTTGCCTGGCAAAAACACCAATAGACTTCCGTCTTGTGACTGAATTGCCTCACGAACAGCGGCCACCACAGATTGCTCTGGCGTGGTGACTCTGCTTACTGAAGAAAGATAGTGAATATCAACAGGAAAGCTTCGCCCCTTCGACGATATCACTGGCGCATCTTCCAACAGGCCGGCAACGGCTGATCCATCAAGCGTGGCGGACATGACAAGAATTTTCAGAGAGTGTTTTTCTTCACGAAATATTTCACGGCCATAAAGCGATAAAGCCAGACCAAGATCAGAATCAATACTACGTTCATGGTACTCATCAAAAATAATGACGCCGGCATCAGTCAACCCGGGGTCATCCTGTAGCAGCCGCGCAAGGATACCTTCGGTTATCACTTCTATTCGTGTGGCGCTGGATACTTTAGTCTCGCCCCGGATACGGTAACCCACCTGCCCCCCGACCTTCTGGCCAAGCAACTGTGCCATCCGTTCTGCAGCTGCTCTGACCGCAAGCCGACGTGGTTCAAGCATATAAATTTTTGCATCACCCGCTACCCCTGCCTCTAATAACGCTAACGGCACACGAGTAGTTTTTCCCGCACCGGGAGGCGCTTCCAGCACAGCACTATGTCCAGACTTAAGCGTATGGATAAGATCAGGAATCACTTCCTCGACAGGTAACTGCATCAGGTATTCATACTTGTTTCAGCGAAACCCTATTCTATCCCGACACGCACTCCCCCTTCACTTGCCAATTGCCCATCGTTTACCGGTGAATTCACTGTAATAGCTGGTTATTCACGCCTGTGACGACAGAAAAATAAAGTTAAATACTTGTTATAAAACGGTTAGAACTGCCCTCGAACCAAACTATCCACCCGGACTCTTATCCCTTGAACACCACGTAAACACAGTCACTTTAAACTTAAGACAGGACACCAATAATGAAACTTCTAAATACTAACTCTCTTGCTTCAATCCTGGTAATCAGTGCGCTTTCAATTGGCACGGCTTCGGCGATGACCGAACGACATACCACCCCGCTAGCTGGCGCTATCGGTATCAGCAGCGTAGATCTGCGCGTCACCATCGAAGACGGCACGGCGACTATTTTCGGCAATGTAGATTCGGGCTCTGAATCCGGTCTTGTCAGTCAATACGTCGCTGGTATGGACGGTGTTGATAAAGTCATCAACCTGATCTCAGTGAACTGATTACAGCCATTACTTGTAAACTTAATAAAGGACCCGAACGATGAAACTCTTAAACAAAACCACCATCACTTCTCTATTGCTTGTCAGCGCGCTTTCAATCGGCACAGCTTCAGCAATGACTGAACGACACACTACCCCACTCTCGGGCGCGATCGGTATCAGCAGTGTTGATTTGCGAGTCACGGTTGAAGACGGCGTCGCTACTATCTTTGGCAATGTCGACTCTGGTGCTGAATCCGGACTGGCCACTCAGTACGTCGCAGGGATGGATGGGGTTGCTAAAGTTATCAACCTGATATCAGTAAACTAACCTTGGAGCGGAGAAATTCGAGCGGCGGCCATTCGGCACTGCCGCTCGATATTTCTATTCCAGCGCCTGCTCCAGAATCACCAACCGCAGCGCTAATCCGATAAAGCACATGCCTGCTGCTACACTTAGCCATCGCATAAATCCGGCCCCGCGAATCCGTGCGGACACTCGATGTGCTGCTAAACCCACACCCGTCAGAAAAACCAGTCCGATCAGTGAATGGATACCACCTAACAGTAAAATTTGCAGACCGATGTGTCCCGATTCAATACTCACAAACTGTGGCAGCAAGGCGATATAAAACAATATTACTTTCGGGTTCAGCAGGTTCGTTAGTAATCCACGGCAGAAGAGACTTGTCGCAGAAACAGTAGCCTCAACGGGCGTGGCACCCTGCACCGGCGCAGGATTCTGTACTGCCCTTCGCAGGGCCTGCCATCCTAAGTAGAAAAGATAAGCAGCCCCACAGACCCGCAACACATCGAACGAATAAGGAATCGTCGCGACTACTGTGGTCACCCCTAACGCTGCCGCCAGGGTGTGTAACACCGTACCAACACAAACACCAAACGACGCTGCAACCGCCCCCGACCGGGTATTTTCCAAACCCACTGCCAGAACAAATAACGCGTCAGGCCCAGGCGACAATGCTACAACCGTGGCAACAGCCAGGTAGGACAACAGCAGAGAGGGATCAAGCAGCATAAGGCAATGACTTTGCTGAAATCACACTCGCACTACTTAAGAAACGCCAAAACGGTTTCCTTTTGCGCCTTCAGGCGCTGATTGTTACCCACCACGCGATCTAATAACAATGCACCTTCAAGCCCCGACAACAGACTCCTGGCCAACACTTGTGTAGATACACCGGTGTTTAATTCATCGCGATGAGCTTCAAATAGTTCTGCCAACCATTTTTCAGTGCGCTTGAAATACTCCGCCAGAAGGGTTTTGTTTGCAGAATCAAGCTGCTCGAACTCCGCTGCCATCATTCCACACAGACATAACTTATTGTTCTGCGCAACGTCTTCAAAGACACCGATGAACGCCTTCAGCTTTCGCGACAGACCCCAGCGCCTGGATTCGATATCTGCAAGCACTGAGAAGAATTCCCTGCTGTAGCGTTCAATCAGCGCACGCGCCAGATCTGATTTTTCCGGAAAATGGTAATGCACGCTGGAGGACTTAATTCCAATATCGTCAGCCAGAGCACGAAAGCTCAGACTTTTCAAACCACCACTCTGGGCTGCCGCCAGCGCAGCTTGCTCAAGACGTTCGCGATTATCTGCCATCGCTGGCCTCACTTATCGATTTTCAGTGACACCAATATAACAAATATTTTTAGCAGGCTTGACTGAAATCTGAACTTAGCCTAATGTCAGCTGTCTATCTAGTGATAGATAGATTCCCATTCCATGAAACATTCACCAACGAGACTCCACGAATGAAAATTTACGACTTCGCTGCTTTTCCAAACCCCGCTCGAGTCAGAATCGCCTTACATGAAAAAGGTGCCATTGATCAGATCGAATTTGTGACAGTAGATGTCCCTAACGGTGAGCATCAAACACCGGAATTCAAAGCCAGAAACCCCAGCGCCACTGTGCCTGTGCTTGAACTGGATTGCGGCACCCATATCTCGGAATGCACCGCCATTACGGAATACCTTGACCAGCAATTCGACGGACCGACCCTGACGGGTGCCACCCCCAAAGAGCGCGCAGTCGTTCATATGATGCAACGCCGCGCCGAACAGTACGTCATGGACGCTGTCGGCGGATACTTTCATCACGCGACAACGGGCCTCGGCCCCGATATAGAGCAATATCAGAATGCTGATTGGGGCAATCGTCAAAAGCAGATTTCAGAACAAGGCATGAAATATTTCGACGACGTGTTAGCCAACAATGAATTTGTCGCCGGTGACCATTTTTCCATGGCGGATATCACACTATTTATGGGACTAGGATTTGCAGATTTTGCAAAAATCGATATTCCTGAATCCTATGAAAACCTGTCACAATGGTGCGATAAAATAGCGGCTCGCCCCAGTGTCGCGGCACTAGGAG